>JASANE010029144.1:0-48225 GCA_030248225.1 Trileptium ribeirensis | reverse complement strand
AACAATGCTTTCATTTTTTTACGCAGTCTAATGTCTTTCGGATTGGAGCGGACGCAATGTGAACGCACCCCTAGTATGTGCGCGTGTGCTCTCATTATGAGGTATCTAGTGATACGACACTATTATGACACATATTCAAATTGTATAAAGGTAATCTGTCTTAATCAATTTCTCTCACACTGTCAGAAATACTATTGCAGTAAATATATTTGAATTACTGAGGCTCAGAACTAGGTAGACTCAACAACGCAGGCTTTTGTGTTCAATAAAAGAAGTTAAAAGTACGAGGCAAACTACCCAAGAACCTGCTATGCCGACTGGGGAAATCTGTGAATATTTTACGCAATATTCATTGATCTATGTATCTGATTAGTGCCCACTGAATTCGCTATACACGGCTTGGGTAGATGTTTAAACTTAATAAATTCATCTGCGTATGCAAACTCGATTTTCATAAAAATAAAATGCAAAGATCCAAGTGAGGAGTCCTAAGTCCAAGATGGGGCCTATAAAACTGTAGCTCAGGACGCTGTCGATCAGCATGTTTTCTAAAAAGTATGCCATGGTGTGCCCGACCCTAAAACTTCAAACAGATCGACGCAGAAATGCTTTTACTATGTTCAAAGATCACATACCAGCAGAAGAATAGTTAATATCCGTTAGTTTTTAGTACTTAAGAGTAAGTCGGCGTTATATTTTCCCTCTTCTCCACTCAAAATCATTTCCATGAAATTTAAAAGAAGTTTCTTTGATTTTTTGCGCCACCAGATATTTTTTTAAAAATTCCATTAATACACCCTGAAATTTCGAAGAATTATCTTTTAAACAATTATTTTATTAACAATTATCTCTACAATTTCAAACAATAGTTGTTTGGATTTTAAAAGAATATACTGGTGGTACATAAATCAAAGAAACTTCTTTTAAATTTCATGGAAACATATTTTCAGGGTAAGGTGTGACATTTTGTTTGACGCCATACACCATCACGTTTTTTGGCACTCATGATACACGTGTATTTTGATCATTCACAGCCAATTGGTGCTTTTAACTAGTTTTACCATTGTCAGCAATATGTATTGGTGCTGTAGAGAATGCAAATGGTTTTGTAAAAAAATAGGACTTACCAAATAGATATCGATTGCTTTGATATATGAAATTCGTGGCAGCGACGCACGTACACCGGTACTGATTGTTGTCATCGTGAGAACAGTTGTGATACCTAAAAAAATAGCAACTGAAGAAACAAATATTGGGTTTAGGACTAGTTTAACAATGGAATAGCTACGGTTAAGTTATGGTTAAGTGAAGCATGAGTATACAAATTAATTTTGGCTATACAGGATTCTATTAATGCAGAAATGCTTTCCTGTCAGGTTTTCCTTCACCTAAAGAAGCTTTATCTCTAAATATACAGGTAGGTACAGTATATCTTTGGTATATATTGTTTGCAAGAATCTCACTAGGCCCGTAAAATTAAGTTGCACCCTTAGTTCAATAGCATATATTTGTAATCAATTTGAATAATTAATATGAGATATAGATATTTCCTAGCTTAGCCAGTGTAACTACGATTTTACATATCACATTTTTATATGCGATACAATATTAACTGCTGCGTTTCTAGAACAGAGTAATTTTTGGAACGTTAAATAAGAAAAGTACTAGTGTGGGAAATAATTTTAAGTAATAAATACAAAATCAACTGTTACCGCGAGGTCTCTGATGCTATTAAACAAAATCGTTTCTAATGGTCACTGCGAGGCCTCTGATGCCGTAGAGTTTACCAAATCAAAACAGACATTGTTACATTCAGTAAAAGACAGATTTCATCATTTTAGTTCATATCCACATATTTTTCAAAGTTGTAGTCAACAATTTATCAAATAAATATGTTTAATTAAAATATTGCTAGAGGTACTACTCCAAATAACATATCCTATAAAACTTTGAATTTGTACTAGAAAAAATTAACAATCATAATGACTTAGCTAGTAGAGATTTATATTTATGCTACGTGTAATTCGCTAAATTTTATTGCAAGAGCTGTAATTTTTCGGATTTGGCTAATTTTTTATTAGAAATGAAAGTAAACGCATATCCAAGTGTTAAGCATTTGTGTGCATGTAGCGAATCACCGCTAATTCCCAATCATGCGAAATTTATCGGTATTTTTCAATAGCCATTCTTTAGAATTTACTATGGACAGATTTAACCAAAATTGTCACAGTAGTTATAAACTTATATCCAGTACATATACGCCTAGTAACACAGCTACAACAGCCTTCTGGACGAGGAAGTTAGAGATGCTGAGCATAATCAGCAGCAGAATTTTTTTCACTCTCAGTCTGTGGTTTGATATTAATAAATAGACCAGTTTGGTTATAAAATTCTTGAAGTGTTTATGATTTCGCCGAAATTATGCACGCTAGTACCAACCTATTCTTAGTCATTTTCACTGAACTAGTAGGGGATCAGAACTCATATTTTGTTTCAATATTTGTCGAAATGAATGAAATAGGGAAGCGAAGTAGCAATTCAACAATTTATGTTGCTAAATCCACTCATTTTAGCGAATAGCATATTATTTGTGGTGAACATTTTTAACGAAATATGCTTTGGCTTTAGGGGTCCAATGTATAAAGATCTAAAATTAAATGCATATTAAATCTGGCCAAAGACAACGTGAGGGGCTTAAGCTATATGTTGGCTATGACGTTATCGATATACTAACCCTAAGCCTGAGTGTTAGCCTGAGCTAAAGCCTTTAAAGAATATACTGAGCCTAAGACTAAGTTGGGGGGCTGTCGCCCCGTTCAACCGAACCCACCACACTCCGCACTAAGCTGTTCTTTTTCAGGATATAACGCTACGCGCCTTAGCTTGACTTGGACTCAACATCTAGTTATTTCCCTAAATAGAGCTAGCGGAACAACCGCGTGATTTTGATTTTCTTAATTATAAAATTTTGTTGTTTCGGTGGTTGACTTCAGTTGCTGCACAGGTAGTGTAATTATGCTTAAGCTTCAAATAAGTGCAGCATCTTGCCATGCATAGCGTGGGAAACGACTAAAATTTGTCGCAGCTTTATGACTGAAATCTTAATAGACATAAGTAATTGAACATGTAAAAAGAAGCCATGAATATTTTGTATTTTACAAGTTCTTATAAGAGTCACAAGGATTATAACTTTTAATGTTTCTTTTCAAATTAACGTTCATCAAGCCTCTTAGGACTTACATTTTACTGTCAAAACGGGCAAAATCATTGAATTACAGACTAATCAAGCAAGTGCACACACCTTAAGATGTGTGGACTAGGCCTCGATTTTGTCACAGCCCGACACGGCTATAATGCTCAGCTTGGCTAGCATGAACTAGCTATTGTGACATTATAAGAGCCGCGCCAGGCACTGTAAATATATTAGCTATAAGCCGAGTTTTGCTATAAAATTGTAACAAGGGCCTCAGCTATGTTGTGTAGTGTATAAAATGCTTTGATGGCTACTACTTTGGCTTACTGCGTAATTTATAGTAGATAAGTTTCCATCAAAAATATTTTCCACAATTTTAACGCTATTTTTGCGGGTGTTTTGCGTATGCAGGCGTTCAATTCGGAAATACATGGCTTAAAAGTGTAAACGATAGTTTATCTCAAGCTGGACTGTTGCCAGTTTACGGCTAAGAGTTTTCCCGGTAGCGAAAATATTGCTTGCAAAAACACGACACAAACAGTGGTTAGGACAGAGAGACATCACTCGATTAGTGAATCTGCCCTTAAAAACGACTATTACAAGTTGCAGATCAATTAGTTATGTTTAATACTAAAGATTGCGTGCTGCGAAGTTTACTGTCAGAAAATTCTAACTTAATGGAACTAAACGGAAATTATCGTTGGGATGCAGAGACATTACATATATAACGATAAATGCAAGAGGTCAGAGGTCTCCGCCGGTGCTTTGAGGGACCTCCTACCTAGCCGAGGTCAGCTAGCCGGTGGGGAAGGGGGGGGGGGGGTCGGCGCCTTGGGCGCTGAAAGGGGAAGGAGTTGTGTGGCGCCTTGGATGCTGGCAGGGGGTGTACGGTGCATTCGTCGTCTGTGTGTTTGGCGCCTGCGGCTCCGTCAAGCGAGCGGGAGGGGGGCGCCGTAGGCAACAAAAATGTAGCCCGCCAAACCGCCACAGCCCCCGCCCCCTCTCCCGCCAACGGCGGTTAAGACGCCGTACCTTCACTACCCCTCTCAGTCCCAAGGCAGCGACCGCACTTGCACTCCCTATTCTCCAGCGACCAAGCCGACGCACCCTCGCTCCGCTTTCCAAACGCCGACATCGTCGCACCCAGGCGCCACACCTTCGCATTCGGGGGTACGATGCTTCAGAGTGTAACCCCCTATGTGCATGTATACCATAGCTGTCGAAGGTACCATATCTATTTAGTATCATGAAAACTAGTACTAAATAAATACGCTCCAATGAGTAATGCCCTCTATTAAGATAAGGTAAATGCACAGTTCGGATGATACTAATGTCCTGGTGTAGCTAGGCTATGCATTTCACTTTAGAAGGGCCGAGATTTCGTTGTGCCAAAACGTTACAAGCTGGATTTGATGGCGTGACAGAATCGGACCTACTGCACACATCTTAAAGTACATGATGCATTAGTTAAACTACACTTCGCACGCTACCAAGTATGAACTAGTAATTGACGCAATCGAGTAGTCTGTTCTCGACGCATAAAAATATGAGTCAAATTTTCCTCCAGAATGACCAAATAATTTTCCGTCTTATTGACTGAGTCTAGAATTAACTCATTATTTGCAAGATAAGGATTGTGGCGTTTACGACACTTACTGTGTTAATTCTCAATGGTCGAAAAATAGCTAACGAAATTTGGCTAAATTTGTTTCAGCGTTTTTGCCATTGGACTTAGCCAAAGCCATGCGCGCAGATGTTGCTGCATGATTAACCCAAACGATAGCCACCACAGAGCGACAATTAAAATACACGGAAGATATGTTTGAAAGATAAAATAGCAGATATTGAGTACTATTGCAATGGTACTTACTTGAAGCCACGGGTGCATATATTGTTTTATGATTAACCCAAAAGGATGAACAGCATAGAGCAACAATTAAAATACACGGATTTGAAAGATACAATAGCCTATATTGAACACTGTTGCCAATGTACTTCCCCAAGCCACGCGTGCAGATGTTGTTTCATGATTAACCCAAAAAGATACCAGCATCGAGCTAGAAAGGAAATACATGGCAGATATGTTCGAAAGATAAAATATGATATATTGAGCACTGTTGCCCAAAGCCACGGGTGTAGATGTTGCTTCATAATTAACCCGACAGGATACCCAGGACGCAGCGACAATTGAAATACACGGAAGATATGTTTGAAAGATAAAATAGCCGATATTGAGTACTATTGCAATGGTACTTACTTGAAGCCACGGGTGCATATATTGTTTTATGATTAACCCAAAAGGATGAACAGCATAGAGCAACAATTAAAATACACGGATTTGAAAGATACAATAGCCTATATTGAACACTGTTGCCAATGTACTTCCCCAAGCCACGCGTGCAGATGTTGTTTCATGATTAACCCAAAAAGATACCAGCATCGAGCTAGAAAGGAAATACATGGCAGATATGTTCGAAAGATAAAATATGATATATTGAGCACTGTTGCCCAAAGCCACGGATGTTGCTTCATAATTAACCCGACAGGATACCCAGGACGCAGCGACAATTAAAATACACGGAAGATATGTTTGAAAGATAAAATAGCCGATATTGAGTACTGTTGCCAAAGTACTTACTCAAAGCCACACGTGCATATATTGCTTCATGATTAACCCAAAAGAATGCCCAGCATAGCGTAACAATTAAAATATACGGATTTGAAAGATAAAATATCCGATATTGAGCACTGTTGCCATAGTACTTACCCAAAGCCACGTGTGCAGATGTTGCTTCATGATTAAGTCAAAGCGATGCCCAGCATACAGCGACAACGAAAATGTACGGTAGATATGTTTGAAACATAAAATAGCTATATTCAGCGGTTTTGCCGCAGGACTTACTCCAATCAACGAGCGCAGATGTTGTTTCATGATTAATCCAAGCCGATACCTAGCATAGTGCGACAATTTAAATACACCGAACATATGTTTGGTAGGTAAAATATCCGATATCGTGCACTGTTGCCATAGTACTTACCCAAAGCCACGTGTGCAGATGTTGCTTCCTGAATAACCCAAAGCGATACCCAGCATAGAGCGACAATTAAAATACACGGAAGATATCTTTGAAGGATAAATAGCCGATATTGAATACTGATGCCATAGTACTTCCTCAAAGACATGCGTGCATATATTGTTTCATGATTAACCCAAAAGAATGCCCGGCATAGAGCTAGAAACGAAATGCACGGCAGATATGTTTGAAAGATAAAATATCCGATATTGAGCACTGTTGCCCAAACCCACGCGTGCAGATGTTGCTTCATAATTAACCCGACACGATACCCAGCGCGCAGCGACAATTAAAAAAACGGAAGATATGTTTGAAAGATAAATTATCCGATATTGAGCACTGTTGACACAGTACTTACTCAACGCCACGCGTGCAGATTTTGCTTCACGATTAATCCAAAATCATACCCAGGATAGAGCTACAATTAAAATACACGGAAGATATGTTTGAAAGATAAAATAGCCGATATTGAATACTGTTGCCATAGTACTTACCCAAAGTCATGCGTGCATATATTACTTCATGATTAACCCAAAATCATACCCAGGATAGAGCAACAATGAAAATACACGGAAATTATGTTTGAAAGATAAAATAACCGATGTTGAGCACTGTCGCCATAGTACTTATTCAAAGCCACGCGTGCAGATGTGGCTTCATGATTAATCCAAAATGATACCCAGGATAGAGCGACAATTAAAATACACTGAAAATATGTTTGAAGGATAAAATGGCCGATATTGAATACTGTTGCCATAGTACTTACTCAAAGCCACGTGTGCATATATTGCTTCATGATTAATCCAAAAGGATGCCCGGCATTGAGCAACAATTAAAATACGCGGATTTGAAAGATAAAATAACCAAAATTGAACACTGTTGCCATAGTACTTACCCAAGCCACGCGCGCAGATTTTGCTTCATGATTAATCCAAAATCATACCCACTATAGAGCTACAATTAAAATACGCGGAAATTATGTTTGAAAGATAAAATAACCGATGTTGAGCACTGTCGCCATAGTACTTACCCAAAGCCACGCGTGCAGATGTTGCTTCATGATTAATCCAAAATGATACCCAGGATAGAGCGACAATTAAAATACACGGAAGATATGTTTGAAAGATAAAATAGCCGATATTGCGTTGAAGCATAAACATTAATGAAAGGCGTTGGTAGACTCCTGAAACATATACATCAGTTTTATATGACATTTAATATACCTCTGTGATACTATACCACGTAGGTGTCGAAGGTTCGCCCAATTAAAGGTTAGGTAGCTGGTCGTCAGTTGGAGGCCATCAATGGATACACCCAGATATTTTCGCCAATTCTATTCCAATTTTTACCAGTTTGACTCCAATTTTTGTCGATTTTACAGCAATTTTTGTTAAAAGTTTCGCGCGCCCCTAACCAAGAATTGCCAAGCCTTCGGGGGGGGGGGGGCAAAAGTGACTTGAGCAGGTGGTTGGGCCTTTATGGGGTAACCTCCCACACTCCCATCGACACCTATGATATACCGATGTTGTTACATTTGTTCGAAGGGTGGCGCAAAGCTATTTGTGAAATAATTTATACACATCGTGATGATTCGTTGAATACACTCTTAAAATTTCGCATAGCGGTGGCTTTAAACAGCTCTATCAGACACATAGCAAAATGTTAGTTAATAAAACTTGTCTACAGTCTTTCCTGCTTTCCTACTTATTAAGAAACCATTCTGTTACTTTGCATTCATTTTCTGTACGGTCTTGAACTTGTAAGGGGATCGGAAGTGATAAAACTGCACTTTTCTGGTGGTGATGAATCATCATTCTTAAACTGATTTATTTGTATACAACATGCATTTTGTACGCTGTAGGCCACCTAAATCGATAGAACGCCGAATCCAGGCCCATTCTCCTATCTCCTTGGGGTCTGTGGATTGATTGTGAAAATGACAAAAATGAAAATTGTGCCCTACTTGTGCATTCACTTACCACTGTATACTTTGCAGAGCCCAAAACGTAGCTATACGTGCTGCGGTACTGCATACGGCAGTGCTTTCAGTTTTAGCTGCATATACATAACAACCTATGTGAATGTAGATAATACCTTCCTATATGCATCTTTTAAATATATAAAACCGGAATTCCAAATGTTACAGCCAGGAAAGCATAACAATTCGCCAATGCACAAGATAGCGTCATTAACTTAATCAGTTTTGTTAATAAAACACGCTACACATTTTGGGGTCTTTCCTAGAATTCAGTCTGAATATTGAAGATATATTGAAAATTTTGGTAACATTTGACTCAGCTCGATGATGTGGTACAGAAAATATCTATCTGGGTCGCATTTCAGCCCAAAAAAATTTTGTCTAGTTTTGGGATACCTCAGCCAAAAATTTTTAATAAATGTATAATTTTAGAAATCGTTCAAGCTGCATTATCTTGTTCGATTGAATAGTTTCAAAATGAGAGAAACAGTTCATGGATAACGACTTAGGCTTAGGCTTAGCCTTTAGGTTTATAACAAATAGCAGCAACTACTTAATCCGGGGGCCAATATCGCTAATTTTGACTGCCTCCGCATCACTACGGTACGAACGATATATAAAAATATATTTATTTTTTTTCAAAATTTTTGGGTACAAAAAGACATTGGTAACCAGAAAAAATTGGAAAAAATATTTTGCTATAAATGTGACCGAAATGGATATTTGGCTGAACTGCCTCATAGAGATAAACCATGTAAAACCAAAATTTTTGCTGTATCCTTAAAACTAACCGAATAATTGGTAACCAAAAAAATTGGAAAAAATATTTTGCTATAAATGTGACCGAAATGGATATTTTGCTGAACTGCCTCATAGAGATAAACCATGTGAAACCAAAATTTTTGCTGTATCCTTAAAACTAACCGAATTCGAGCTGGTAGTATTCTAAGAAGGACCTCATAGTTTTTTGGTACATATGAAACGATGGGCTGCAAAATATGATGTGTTGCTACCAACTTATTCGACGTAGCGGTAAAATACGATAGGGTGCAGCTCTATAGAAATGTACTAATAACTAACCCGTTGAAGTAATTGCAATTTTATCAATTGTTTCATAATCCATAATTGTAAATTGTGGAATCGAAACGTTATGGACGCCCTTGATCGAATTTCGACCTTCACGCCAAACCATTTTCACATCGTCCGTTGTATAACCATCTATAATTGCTCCAAATCTTTAAAAATGCTTATGTTTTTAACAGTCTTGGTGTAAATGCGTCAGACCAAAGAAATGTGCAAAAATATTTTGTATTTATTGCACTAAACGTTAATCGTTTTAAATTTTGTTAGCATAAATTTTAATACTCTCGGAATATTCTTAATTTTATAAATACTTTGAAGCAATGCAATTATTTAAACGTATAAATGAAGAAAATTTCTGGAATTGTTTGAAAAAAAGTGTTTAACTTAATTTATTTTTGACAATTTATGTTTAAAAACAATATATTAAATATCACAATCACAAGTTAACTTAACAAAATCGATTTCTGTGCAATAACTTCTAGTCTTGTAGTTACCATTGGATCGAATACACAGCACCACTAACGGTGTTGAAATTTGTTATGACTACATATAATATGGGGGTTACTAAAACGGCAGGGTTTCCAGTAATTCTTAAAAATTTGCGATGTGTGCTATATTTAAGAATATTAAATTCAAGCATCACCTCAAGTTTGTATGAGCATTGTGCACTATCATTGAATTTGGCTGTCTTGCAACCAGCCATTTCACAAGCATTATTGAATATTTCATAAATGTAGAAAAGAAATTTATTACCGTTGCGTTTAAAAAGAATTGTTATGACCCTCTAGTTCCTGAACTCAAAGATAGAAACATCCAGACATTGTTTCAACTTTTAGGCAAGGGTAATCGTCGTCTCGGAATCATTAGCATAATGCGATACATACATTCCGAGCAAGACACATCACAACACGTACTAATTTAGAAATCACTAGTTCGAAAGTTTTGTACTAAAGATAGATTATCCCGTTGCTATGTTACTACAAAGTTTTGTTATAACAACCGCTGTGGCTCAGGAGCGGAAGACCGATATGTATTATTACCATTGGTTTCAGTTAACAAAGGACACATAGTGGTAGAAACATTGCTCTGTATGTGTCCCTTTTCAAGAGCTGGGATGAAAAAGCTCACTTTTAAACCAAAACCACATCGAATTTAGTTGTGTCCGTCTCTAACATTGTAACCATTAAAGTGACGTTACAGAAACGTTCACAGTACAAGGGGTTTATGGTGTTGCGACTGCAGGCCTGACATCTTTCCGATACCCCTTTAGCAACTGAATAAGATAGCTAAAACTACCAATTTTGAGTGAAAATCGGATATGTATTACTGTTGTTATAGCCTGAGAATGATTGGCAGTGTTTAGTTTAAGTTTTCACAGAGCATGTGTCAATTTGTTGTTTGTTATACAGTCTTTATTTTCCTAACGTCATCTAAATTAGCCTGAGAATGATTGGCAGTGTTTAGTTTAAATTTTCACAGAGCATGTGTCAATTTGTTGTTTGTTATACAGTCTATATTTTCCTAACGTCGTCAAAATTACGGTATTGATTGCTAAAAAGCAATATTGTCGACCAAGTCTTGTGTATATTTCGTTATCATAATATATGTCTTGGGAATTGTAGGTTCTATACATATCATGTCTTTACCATGTATATGTCGATTTTTGACAAGCGGATAGCGTAATCCGTCCCAATATTTATATATAGCTATGAAATAAGGGTGTATATACTTTCCGGATTAGAACACCCAGTACTGCTACCGTCTGTAAAGTTTGCCAGTAATAGTCCAATTTGCTTAAGGTTCAGCTGTGAATAATATTGATGTCTATTAATTGAGCTTATTACTTATGCGTTCCGTTTGATCTAAATATTAATCATAGTTTAATCTGCCTACCGTATAATTAAAAGCAATGGTGCTATCCCCAACGCTTCTAGCGTAGCATCTAGTTGCTGGCTTCCT
Organism: Trileptium ribeirensis; assembly: GCA_030248225.1. Taxonomy (NCBI): domain Eukaryota; kingdom Metazoa; phylum Nematoda; class Enoplea; order Enoplida; family Thoracostomopsidae; genus Trileptium; species Trileptium ribeirensis. The sequence goes on along the minus strand of JASANE010029144.1, from coordinate 36,938 downwards.
CAATTTGGAGAGGTGGGCGACCTAATATATCGGTTCAGCATTTTCAGGTCCCAAAGAACAAAACTGTTGCGCCTGATTCGGACGCCGTCAAAAATTTTTGGGGTATGCCTGGATAAATTTTGCTTGGTAATTTTTGCACCGGTAAAATATTGGTGAAAAACATATGTCATCTACTATGAATTGAACACTTAATAAAACTCATAAAAATTTGACCTTAACGTTAATAAATACGATTAGCAGCGCTTCTTGGACCAGTTTTGCAGTTAAGCAGCTTTGCACTTTGCGTTAAATAGTACCCTTTGACAATTTTCAATATGGCCGTTTAAATCGTGCAATTTCCACATATCACAACCCGTGGTGAAATTCGGCGCAGCTTTTGTGTAAATACCGTATGGCAAATTTTTTGTGAATGGAAAAGTCAATAGTAAGAAACGTGTAAAATGAATTTTGAAATAAATATTACAACAGCCTTGGTAGTTAACGCTTTTAAAAGATAGCTTTTTAGCGTCAAATTATCAAACGTTCGTTCGTTATATATTGGCTCTCATAGTTGTTTCAGATACAGATATTTGTCAACTTAAACATACAATTAACCCATAAATTCGCATTTATCTATATAACATTAAAGGAAACTAAACGTAATGGCTCCTAAAAGTAAGCATTTTCTAATATTTTTTTCATATGCTCAACCTGTTTAAGGGTCGCTAAAAGAAGTCGACGTGATGTCTACCAATGAAGGGTAACCGAGCTTATTATTTCCTAAAACAAATCAAGCAGGTCCGGCTGTTCCTATAACTAAGATGGCCCATGTCACCTTTAGGGACCGGACGTTATAACGTTAGAAAAAGGAACAGCTTAGAGCGGAAGTTCGGGGGAGGGGCAGCAGCCCCTACTTAGGCTTAGCATTAGTAAATAGCTCATATAGGGCCTTAGCTTAGGCTAAGACTAAGGCTTAGCCTTAGCATATCGAGAACGGCATAGCATGCATTTCACTTTGGTCGCATGCTTGCATGGCACTGCAAGGTTGCATTGACCACTAAGATGAAATTTTCATCAATTATTCCTGCCGTAATTACGTAACTAAACTAATGTAATATATGCGTTGACAGACGCTGTTAATGTCTTTTAGGCTCACATCTGCCGAGATCCATGTGATTTTGACATTATTGTGTTCAATTCACGATTATTACTTAAGCAATTATGTGCTTTATTTCCGTGGTGTAAAACAGCTACTACTGAGATGACTAACTGACTGACTGACTGACTGGATGACTGACTGACTGAAAAGACAACTGAAAAACATTTGCAGATGATAAGACAGTGTTCGGGCAAACATAACCTCATGCAAATTGTCATAGTGCTCCAAAATCAACATAATGTATAGTCTACTGTGTTCTACGCAACGAACCTTTTAAATTAAAGTTCCACTGTAAGAAAGCATACTTCAATAAGCAAACTCGCTCATACGACTGAAGATATAAACATGTGGACAATTACAGAAAAACTTTTTTTTGCGGGAATTCTGGGTATTTATTTTATTGTAGAAGTCACATAATTTCGTGGTTAAATATACACTATGCAGTACACATTACGCTACGGTAATTGGAATTTCGTTACTTGTTGAATCTTTGTATTATATATACAGCCAATTTAATATTGTAATTATAAAAATTCATTTTCTAATATGGTACTGGTGGAAAGATAGTGTCATTGGAAGACTGGTAAAGTTAATTTCATCCGTTTCTTATTACTTGATACCACAATTTCTACTCACAGCTCTCAATTTCAACGGTACACGTTTGCGAATCGAGTGGATAGTAGCGTAGATCCATGTTGCACGCGAGGGTTGTCGTAAATCTAAAAATACAAAAATTAAAGCAGATTTGAATTATCCAGCACTTTAGTCTCAATCAGAATTTTAGTGCTGTACTCTAAACGTTTGAGTAGAGCAAAACAGCTGAATTACAATACAAATATCAAAATATTGAACTATTTGGTTCTTAACGATGTAATTGTCTAAAAAGGAGTTTTCACAAAACGCAGACTCGGAATAACCAACATTGTTATGTTGCGATCATCTGTCAGCCGTCGATTTTAGATATTTGACACCAAAACCGATGCGTCTAAGTTGGCGAGATCATGTGTCAGTCGTCCGGTTTAGATATTTGACACTAAAAGCGATGCGTGTAAGTTGGCGAGATCATTTGTCAGTCGCCGGGTTTGATATTTGACACCAAAAGCGAAGCGTCTAAGTTGGCGAGCTCATGGTTTAGATATTCGACACCAAAAGCGAAGCGTCTAAGTTGGCGAGATCATCTTTCAGTCGCCGGGTTTAAATATTTGACACCAAAAGCGAAGCGTCTAAATTGGCGAGATCATCTGTCAGTCGTCTGGTTTAGATATATGATACCAAAAGCGATGCGTGTAAGTTGGCGAGATCATTTGTCAGTCGCCGGGTTTAGATATTTGACACCAAAAGCGAAGCGTCTAAGTTGGCGAGATTATATTTCAGTCGCCGGGTTTAAATATTTGACACCTAAAGCGAAGCGTCTAAGTTGGCGAAATCATCTGTCAGTCGACGGGTTTAGGTATTTGACACCAAAAGCGAAGCGTCTAAGTTGGCGACATCATCTGTCAGTCGTCGGGTTTACATATTTGACACCAAAAGCGAAGCGTCTAAGTTGGCGAGATCATCTGTCAGTCGTCGGGTTTAGATATTTGACACCAAAAGCGAAGCGTCTAAGTTGGCGAAATCCTAAATACAGTTCACATTTCAAAATCTTGATGAAATATTTATTATACCGTCAGTAGGCGAAAATGAGAATTGTGTAGATAGAGTAACTCTGAGCCATGGTATTGCTCAAATCTAAACGATCAAAAAGCAAGCCCAGGTGCAGCACGTTGATTTATTGTTTGGTAGCACCGTTGAACTATTTCGCTCAAATTTATCGAAAACACTGATTTACTAGAAACCGCGTCTAGCTATTAATCTCATATACCAGTGAAATATGCTAGGATTCAGAAAGACATATATACCTATACCATAGGTTTAATTTCAAGGGACATCCCCATAAATATGTTAATCTATCAGCACTACCTATCAAAACCGGTTTTATAAAAACTAGAAGTCAATCTCTGGCATTTGAAAAAAATTCGTATGACAAACCAGTGCAACTGTAACAAGACCGTCATCATCTAAATGCAGTTATACACGTGTTGTACAGAAATTAGTAATAGTCGTAGCACAGCCATCGTGCGTTAAGAGATTTGTACGCACGGTTGTAACGAGTTCAGACGAGTGCACGAGTTTGAACGAGTTAAACAACACAACCGTGCGTACAAATCACTTGACGCACGCCCGGCTGTGCTACAGCTAATTTTGCTAAACGTGCCTTAAGTCATTTTGATGCACGGCTTTAACTATATAAGCTGTGTTACAAGCGTAAATACAGAATGTCTTTGATATGAATACTTCTTCATGAACACATGATTCGCTGACTACAGCGTCAATATTTGCTTGAACTTTGTACAATTTTGTTGGAAAATTATGACTGTGTTGTAAAACACGAAACTCTGGTAATTATCTACAGAATTTCTGTTTGTAGCCAGAATTGTTAAATTACTTCTAGTAGGCTTGACGTTCAGCCTAGTAACGGAATATTTAGACTCAACAAATATACTGTACAGCATCTAATATATGTAACTACTGTAGCCGATAAAATGAAAGTATAAGAATGTTGTAAAGTCGGATCTGGACCTTTGGAAAAATATATTTATTATATCAAATTGAGAAATTACATAGCTACCAACATACCTCATACCGTAAACGATGAACCCGTCACTGTGTAGTCGCAACATTTTATTTGTCTCGGTAACTTGATGAACATACGATTGTTTGTCGTTGGCAAGAAAAGTATCCGGAACCCAAATATGATCCGTAAACGCACCGGACAGTGTCATCGAATCATTGCCCAACGATGACCATGATAGACGCCCGTCACGCCAGTATTGATGGAAATACAGTGTTACAGTATAATCCTGAAAGAATTAAAGAAAGAAACTACACGTATCATCACACACAATCTTTTGTTCGTCCGTCGAATTTAGTTTAGTTGTCGTTAGTTTATTAAAAGTGAAAATTGTTACCAAAAAACTTCTAGTCAACGAGCTCGATATCCAGGTGGCCCCGGCATTTTGTTCCTTCCGAAATTTTTAGGCTATTTTAACCTAAGTGGTGAATTACATTATTTCAGGCCATGTTATTCTATCAATATGCTGTGGCGTATAGGCTATAGTACAAAAATTGTGTTCGGACGTTTTAAAAACAAAGTTTCATAATCATAGCTTTGAATAAAAAATTCTAACATTCATACACTGTTAGGTGAGCAACATCCACTTTATGTTGTGTTCCTACAGGTGTATAAATATACCATAACTGAAATCATTAAGAACTTAGAATACTTTACGGTAACAAAGAAATATAGACGAAACAAATATGAGAAATTATGCGATTTAAATTCTTTCGAAGTTTTTGTTTCTATAGTTATTGAGAGCACTAAAATTAAACAAACTGATTAAAGCAATATGGAATTGCCAATAGAATATGAAGCCTGTATTCTAAGAGCCAAGGAACATTGCGATAGTTTGAATTATTAGTGGCATTTATTTGAAGGGGAACAGTCAACACCCAACATACTTCATTTACAAATGCTCTCTGAATTTTTAAACTTGCTTCACAAGAAATTATTTGTCAGTGTTGGCAATCATTTGAACTGAATTCTTTCAACCCAGACGTTGCTCCAATGACACTGGATTTGCGAAGTGGGGCACAGCTTAGACATGCATGGCGCAAATTAAAGTACACTCCAAATTTTCAGTCATTCTTCCAGACGCACAGGTGTCGGCACGGTCCTCGCACCTCTTTTGGCAACGCCCCTGCCAAGGGAGTACATACTCACTAAAGACTTTGTCGACTTTTAAATTCAAATAATTAAACTCTTTTGTCAATACATAGAAATGTTTAAGGGAATATATGTAATAGTTTTTTATGTAACAAAACGCTTGTAGCCACAAACCCAACAAAGCTTACATGGCACGCGATTTGCTATACAAAAGAGGCTAGTCGGATGCACACAGTTGAAAGGATTGTTATGGTACGACCTTTTTGGTTCATTTCGTAATAAAAATACTCGCAAGATGTGCTCTATATCGGTCGTATAACATCATCGGTTGCAAAGATATGACCATTTTGGTGTATTTCAAGTCTCGTTAGCCCGTTTTAAATCCCATTTGTACTGATTTCAGAGCACAGGTAACCACCGTAACGACATACATAACAGTGTAGAGTTTAAGTTGCTCTGCATATTTATCCCAACCTATGTGCAATTGTTGGTTATATAATTTTTACCGTTTTTGTGCATTTCAATATTCACAAGCCGAGTTTAATTTCCAATTTTTGACTGATCCTATAACACAGGTTATCACAGTAATAACGCGCCATGCGCAACTACTCTTATGTATTCGCTCGCTGTACAAAATAAGTCGACTATCATACATATTGTTATTAGTTTATGAAGATATGGTTATTTTTGGACATTTCGGGTATCATGGGCTCATTTAAGAATAATTTTGGATATAGATTCAACAAAAAATTTTACGCTTGCATAGCGCTTCATTTGCTGCCGAAATTTAACTTAATTATTGGCTGAAATATCTGCACCCAGTGCTAGGACAGTAGATAACAACTTGGCTTGTAGGACTTTTTTTGAACCGACCCTAACTCTATCTGCCAATTTTCACGCAGGAAGGAGGTTTAGTTAGGTTTCGTCGTAATTTGCGTAAATATAGTTATAAACTTAGTTTGAACTATCGTGCAATACTAGCGGACGTTGTAAAATTTGAGTTATCGATACCACAAGAAAAATGTACAATGAGATAGTCCTAGGACTTTTTTTGAACCGACCCTAACTGTCTCTGCCAATTTTCACGCAGGAAGGAGGTTTAGTTAGGTTTCGTCGTAATTTGCGTAAATATAGTTATAAACTTTCGTTTGAACCATCGTGCAATACTAGCGGACGTTGTAAAATTTGAGTTATCGATACCACAAGAAAAATGTACAATGAGGTAGTCCCTTTTTACACCCTGATAAGTAAAGAATACTTCGTCATAGCTCAGAATTCAAGAAAGGCAATAGAATATGGCGGGCCGAATACTCGGAAATACTTAAACACAACCATCTTCACATCAACACAACATAATATAAGCTTTTATCGATACATACCATATCAACTTCGGATACTTTGTCAAAACTAGCTATCACTATATCGATGTCCAAAATGAGCGCCGGACCTAAAAATAGAGCAATGACATGTTAGTAGATTTACATTTTTATAAAATGAGATTTCAACGGATGAATTTTTCTGACGAAATTTTTCAGGAGAAATCGACTACATATACCGCTGATATACATTTCGCACTTTACATAGTGGTGTTAGAGGTATTACTTGATTATATGTGATAACCTGTAAAAACATTTTAAACTTGAGATTTTCTTCTGGGCGCTGGAACTGTTGGGTAACTAAGGAATTTACTTAGTCATTTCGAAAGTGACACATAATATAAATTCGTAATTTCTGGAAAATGAGCAAATATTGGGGGCTTCAATTTTTCTAATTTTCGGTCATAAAAATGACAGGAGACGTCTTTGACAATAGAAAAACATAGATATAATTAGGATCCAATGAAAAGATGTCTAAAATCCATCCATTAGGTGATGAGTTGCCAAGTTCAGCGACACACAAAAATACTGCGCCCAGTTAAATGAGTTATGAAAAACAAAAACTTGGCTGTATTTTGCGAGAACAAGTATATTATAAATACCAGTCGCGCAGGAGTTCTGTGGTACGTGATAGCGTAGTGAGGTATCGATTTTGTTTGCTTAGTGAAGCGGGTAAGGATTCATAAGCAAATCGGAATTTATGTTTGTAAGGACCTAGGGCTATACTTCAACGATTACAATTTTACACGTTTGCTTAAATCATATTTGATGCCGTTACTGTTATTTTGTCATAGAAATAACGTTTACGATAGCTAATTAAGTGCTATTTTAGTTCATTGATTCAAATAGGTCAACCCAAAATGATAAAATATAGACGGAAAAGAATCAAGGTTTGTTTTTGCCTACTCGGCACTGCAAAATCATTGAAGCAAACTCATTCAGAAAGAGACCAACTAAGGTTCACCCTAAATCTCCTGGACTAAACTGACCTGGCCCAATTCTATCAAACCTCATGTTTCTCAGAAAGAGCCAAATTTGGTTTCAATTTGTATTTTAGAGTGCATAAGTTTGGGCCCGTTTTGCGTCACAGGACTAGCTAAGTGTTATATCATTAGTTCTGTGATGAAACCTACTTCATATACACTGTGAATATTCCATGCACATTGGTAAACCCGACAACACTTTAGGAACGATAAATCAATATCTGAGTTGATTTTAGTCGGAAACTAGGAATCGATTTACAACTTTTGGACAACCAGAAGCTCTTCACAAAAACGTGTACATTTCCGCATGCGATAAACTGATAAAAATTTTTTGAATGTCATTGTATCTCCCGTGTTCTTGATGTTTCAGTGAAAATGGATTTTTCTTGGGACAGTAAATCTATTGGTTTTATTTAAATTTTTGGAAAAAGAATTTTTACTGTCGTTTTTATGATATTTTTTTCATATATCAAAAACTGATATTTCCATGCATTCGCAAAACTTTTCTAAACTGTTTTGGATTAAAGCTACGTTATTAGCTCAGTAGTTATAATTTGCAGAAAAAATTAAAATTACCATTGAAGTAGATTTGTCGTCATCAAACGCTATTTCAAGGTTCCCGAAACTACAATTCTCATTAAAAAAGCATAACAGTTGTCAAAGTCGGTCTAATTATAGAAATTTCAGGATTTTGAGATGTCATTGAGGATCTAAATGGCGCCTTAGGACTACTGGAGCTGAACTGTGGAGTACATAATACATATATTATTTCGAAATGTTATCGGTGAATCAACGTAAATCGCTGGTTAACCAGTTAAACTTTATTTAGACAAAATTTTCTAACCTGTGGGGTTCGTAGGCTCGGCTTGATATGTCACAAATCAAGCATGTCCGTTTTAGAAGCTTTCTCCACTTAACAACCCAAAACCGTGAAAAGCCACAAGCTATTGTTTATCGAATTTCGTCAGAGAAATGACCATCTCATAATAAATTCGTACCTCCAAATCCTGGTCGAAGTCGTATATCGTATTTCTTTAACAGACCTTTCAGCAATTCGCTGGTTTCATTGTAGTGATCGGCTGTATCAATTTCGGCCGCTTCGTTTTGGTCATCAAGCGACGGCAATTGAAACGACCGGTTCATAGTACTAAAATACTTTTGAAAAATATGCGATACAGAGAACCATCATTCATGTATAAATTTCCATTCTGAAACCTAATGCGCTGCTAGTTTGAGAATGTCATTTGCATAACTACATTTACAGTATATACAATGTTATCAATACTTAAAAAACATCAGATTCTGTTGAAAAGCTCACCAAGAGAAATTAAGTATCTCGTGTCGATGTCTAACTGCAATCTCGATAAAATTATATATTGCGGTTTGAAATCGCCACAAGCATAGTGTTTATTTTCGAGCGCACCGCGCAAGAATCTGACGTTATACTTATATATACTTGTACGATCTCTAACTGTAATATACATTCCAATATATATATGTAGGCACAGTAACCCTGAGGCGCGGTACGTTATATCGTTAGAAAAAAGAACAGCTTAGAGTGGGGGTTCGGGGGAGGCGGAAGCCCCCCGACTTAGGTTTTGGCTTAGTGTATATATGTGTCATATAAGGACATAAGCTTAGGCTAAGGCAAAGGCTTTAGGCTTAGTATATCGAGAACGGCATGGCATGCGTTATACTTAGGCCCTTCATCGTTACCTTGGCCTATATGTTGATTAACATTCGATCAGTAAAATTCTAATATGTATTACATGGCTAATTATTTATGTTTCTATTTGGCTAATAGGCTAATAAACTAGTGATGGGCACGGGTGGGTTTTTCGGTGACTGGCTGGCCGCAGGCCGACGGTCAAATTTTGAGGCCGGTCAGTACACCGGCTGGACCTAGTTATTTCAGCCGGAAAACGACTGCCCACCAACTTTTCCGGCAGTACGATCAGCAGAGCGCCTTTAGGATTATTTTTTAATTGTTATGTGACATATTTCAAAATCTAAAATTTTCAGCGCTGGTTATGCACAAAATTACATTCATCCACTACGCGGTTACGTGTAAAACCACAATGAAGATGTTAGTACTTACTATGTTAGTTAGATTTACTATGCAGATCTTATTACAGTGTAACAACAAATATATAATCTATGCCAATCAGCGTCGAAAAAGTTTTTGAAGCCTATAGCGACCATAGTCACCTGGCGGCATCTAATCCTTACCGAATAAGAATGCCTAAATCAGATATTGATCTGCGCTACCTTATTTGCATTTTTTGTTGCGTAAATGTGGTAAGACGCGAGACCTTTTGAATTAGTAGGCGGACTCCAGCGGTCGTGTTCACAAGTAACCTGACATATTTCCCAGTTTATATCCACTGTCGACGATACTTACATATGCATATATAATGCTTGCAAATGCAAGCGCTCAAGTACGACCACATTCCTAGCGTCAAATCCGTTTTATCTGTTTCGAAAACATGTTCACCGCTACACCAATACACTACAGAACATTTCCGAAAGCGTAAACGCTTTATTGCACGATAATCAAACTTTTAATCTATCTTTTATATGCCTAATAAACTGCTTCGATGACTGTGTCGAATAGCTGTAAAATCAGCGTAAACAGTTCACGGGTTAACGACTTAGGCTTGGACTATTAAGGCTTACGTGGAGCTTTAGTAGTGCGAGGCACCGGCCGGATTTTGTGTTGGCCAGTCGGGCGAAAAATTTAGCGCTGGCCAGTAATCCTGCCGCAGGAAAAACGGCCGGCAGGTATTTCGGCCGGCCTACCTGAAAGTCGTCTGGCTGGAAGCTTGTTTGGCTAGTGCCCAACACTAATCAAAACTATGATATTGACAATTTTCAAATGCTTATTTAGTTAGTTATTATGTGTAAAACACAGCGATGTTGCTGTAGTAAATAGTAGCAGTGTTAAAAATTGTTAGAAATCGCAAATGATACAAGAGAAACACCTAGTACAGCCTTACAGGGTACTGCAGATATATCAGGGGGAAAGGCGGCTACTCTGCTCAGTGGTCCCTGTGGGGATTAAACTCAGTTTACAGTAAAATTTCCACTGTTGTAAGACCAAATTCAACGCCACCTTGAGCCATGATTCATTGAGCCTCCTCAGCTTAATATTGTTTTCCGGTTAGGTTCCGGTTCCATAGGTTAAATTCAATAATCAAGCGTTAACAAAACATTTGTTTGGAGTCAATGATAAACTGTTAAGTGTTACAAATCCACAGAACCAGTGATCAGAAATACAAACAAGTGATTTACGAGATACATTCATGGGAAAGAATTTGCACTCGCATTACTAGGGGCTACCGACCGTTAAGGATAACCCACCGATACCTATATTCTATGATCACTGCGAAGCATGTTATCTAGAGGTATGTAAACCAACGTGACGGTACTACCAACAATCAAAGTCGAATATTATAAACTTTTTATTTATGCACTATTTTCGCCTAGTTTACTATATTTAAAGCTAGAAAACCAAAGCATTTTACTTTTCGACGATTGTTTGACCCGTCGACGGTTGTGCTTTGAAATCAATTAACAATAAAAACGCCAGGCAGATCCCAATAAATCGAAGCCATTGAATGGGTCTTGATTTGTGACGATGACGTACAATAACTGGTTCATCCATCAGAATAAATACGAATTGGCAATATCTATGAGCTGTTAGCGTTATTTCTTCATATTAAACATTACAATATCATTTTTGTAAATTTCAGTCTTCATGGCTTTAACATCTGAAATGTACACTAGCAATATTGCGAACAACTGTTGAAGTTAACAAGGTCGAGGCTTGGTAGAGCAATCGAAATTGCAATTTGCAGAATGACATCGAATATTTTAAGATAAATATTCTTTGTTAAAGTAGAATAGGTGAACAACATTTGCGTGTTCTCCGAAAACTTGAACAACCTTTATATCCCTTGCAAATTCACAAAAGGTGAGCGTTAATTTTCGGAACATTGTGATTTGAAGAAAATGATTTAACAACTAATTTGAGAATGTGAAGGTGCCAATATGGTATTATCAATTAGATTTATTTTATTTTGGTATAACATATCTACGCAAATAATTCGCCTTTTAAGGATAGATTAGTTCCTGAATCTTGATTTTGTAACGCACATTTATATTAATAATACCTATACATGGGCGAGATCCGAACTCCCAGAGAGATAGTGTGCATTTCAGAGAAGGGGATCGTCCCAAGGAGAGAGCAGCCGTTCGCCGGGAGGGAGAAGTATACGCGGCGATGATTTTCGTATTTTTTGGGACACCAAATTTTTCTTATTGTTTGCTAATTTTCGGCGATTTTTCCAATTATCCCCAACTTTTGTTAATTTCACGAAATTTTTGCACATTTCCCCCGAGTTTTGCTTATATTGCCAATATTTTCTGCGTGCCTAAGGTGGAAGGGGGCGGAGACTTAATGGGATCAGGCTACCATAGAGATGGAGGTGGGGGTAGGGGAGTTATGGGCTCGGCGACGCTCCGAGGAAGGGTGTCCAAGCCTCAATGGAGTTAATCCCCCTCCTATACGAACGTGTATAATCATATGTCTTCTCCTGAAGGTACACTTCGCACATGTTCTATTTCCAGTCTAAAAGAAATGAGAACGGTTACGCCGTGGTTCGCGGTTGCTTTCGAAAAATCTAAACTATTTTTCGTAACAACCTGTTTTCGTTTTCCTGTTTGCATGGGCAAGCTGCTGCAGAAGGCACACATTTAATAAAGTATAACTACTCACAGATGGTCTGGATCTTGCAAATAGTATGACAGTGTAAATGTTGATGTGGAACTGCATATTAAATAACGTTTTTGTGACATAAAAAGTAGCTGCAACACGTTGAGTGAGTTAACTTAGGTCGAACTAATCTATGTTTCTCTAAATGTATCTTAAATACTCTTGTTTCATGGTTTGATGACACCTTGTGCATAAGAGATTCAACAACAATGGTTTGAATTGCCGGCTTGACTAAGGTAAAAGAGAGTATTTAGACTATTGGTGTCCAAGGCCCGTCTGCTCAGGAAGGTAGATAGTCCAGTAGAGGGGTTGCACGTCGGAGGGAAGGAGATAGATGAAAGTGCAGAGTCCAAATTTTTAGAAATTCATAATTTCTCTCCCAAAAAATTTGTGTTAAAATTTCGAAAATTTAGCCAAAATTAAAAAAAAGTCACTTAGATTGCTTAAAATTGGGGTGAAGGGTGGGATTGTGTTCTTCATCTGGACAATGTGGTATATATGGTTTAAGGTTTAGCAACGCTTAGGAAATCAAACCCCATAACCCATATGGAGGCGTATGATTTTAAGTATGAAAGTATTCGTTCTTTCCAAGTTAATGAATGTAGACATGTGCTGGAACAAATATGACTATACTGTTGGCTGTTTACCCTAGGTGCATGCGTTAAATCAGCAATACAACTATGATTCATTTTTCAGGTTTGCGATAGAAGGTAATGTGGCTATGTTTGCTTTGCCGAATATGTTTTAGAAATGGTTATCGACGACTAGATAACACTCGCGGATATTTACCAAACGACTAAATTTTAGCAAAATGGTTATTGTTGTAATAAAGTTATCCTGTTTTTGCTCCTTGATATGCCATTATGTTGCCTAAAGCTGCTATATACAGTACTAAAACATAATTTATGTTGCAACATCTCTATAACTCAAGAATGGATTGGTGGAGTTCCTTAAGTTTTTTTACCGTTGCATGCGATCATAGCACGGCATATACCGGTACAATAATTTGCTTGTATTCCCTTCCGTTTCCATGTGGGTGTCGCAGAATACAAAATTGTACGGTCAAAATCAGTTCTGATTATAATTGCTGGTTCTACAGAATGACGCGCGCAAAAGGTGGGCAGTTTTTTCTCTGGCAGCCATTTGCAGGAAGCCAAACTCTCAAATAGAAGGTATATGACATTTTATGCAAACCGCTGTTAAATATTTTTATTTTTAATGACGCCATGTTTTAGACTAAAAGCTGTAACACATAGTTGCAAGACATTTTTGTCTTCTACAGTCGCTATCGTCTGTAAACGTTGGAAAGGGTAAACTTAGTGGGTTAATGTTTTCATAGTGTCGATGGCATAAATCATACATGCCGGAGCAAAGGCTCAGGAGCTACCCCCTCCTGAGGCGTCAGACTCCCCTCCCCCGAGGTCTCAGTAAGGGTAGCTAGGGTCGTCTAAGGCGGCTAGTCACCCTTGGAGGGAGGTTCTCCAAGGGTTTGCTGCAGAATTTGACGACTTCGCCCACCTCTTCCCCTACATCGGCGACCCATTTTTGGTGCTCTTTACCCCCATGTTTGCTAATTTCGATCCTATTATATTTTGCCAAGACTTGCCGCTCGACTTCGGCGGGCTGGGATGGGGCTCTGCGGAGCACCAAGTGGGTAAGTAATTGCATCAGGGGTGGAGGTTATATCATGTATGGCGTAAGTCCAATACAATTGCAGAAATTATATAAACTACATAACCTTTTCATGAGACAATAAGTGTCAAAACCCGGTCACCAAAATTTTGCACCAACCCCGTGCGTGATATAATGTCGCTGTCTCTTGTAACCTATAAGTGGTTATACAAATCGGCTGAATGTTTTTCAGAGCATTTAAATAGAAAGCTCATGAACTATACAAATATCACCGCAATATCCTCTGCGCCAGTAGGTCTAGTCTTGCTCCAATTTTGTGTAAATTTTGCTGCTGCTGCTGCTATCAATTTATTTGACAAAGAATAAATATTTTACCGTACATATATCGTAAGGTAGCATAGGTATCAGAGATGGAACCGAGGCATCGTATTGTGACCAGGCGACAGAGTGACCCGGTCGTGGTATGTGACGCGGGACCCGGTGACTCGGCCACGGTAGCGACCTAGTATTAAGACTATTTCCAAAGCAGTCAATGTATAATAATTCTGCGAATTCGTATGAGTAACGATGTTTGGCAACGTTGAATATATAAATGGCAAACCGCTAATACAGACGCTAATAAATATTGCGCTTTCGGCAAGGCTTTAGCCAAAGACTACACCCTGAGCGCAACGAGGTAAGTGTTCAAGTTAAATGTAAGCCGCTTGGCTGTGTCTAGGAAGCGTTTTTGCACCATGCGAAACCGCTTGTGCGCAAATTACAAGCAACTTGGAAACACTCGCATATGAAAATGACGCGGAAAGAAACATATCTGGCGTCTAGTGATTTAGATCCTAGATTCGCTCTGCACCAAAGGAACATACTCCGCGAAGCAGCCCAAAGGCATTTTAATAACTTTTCACCGTTCTGGTCCTGCGATTTTATCGATTTATAGCTATGGTCGTCGGAGAGCGTGGTTTACGTGCACTTGTGTGCGAAAAAGCAAAACAGACAAAGAAGATGACAAAAGACGCTATTCTGTTAGGTTGAATACAGCGCAAAGGAGGTTGCTTTCGTCTTCTGGGTCAGACCGGGTCAATACAGGGTGGAACACTATGACCCGATGACAGATGTGACCCGACGTGACCCGGCGGCCCTCTGACCCGGTTCTATGTCTGACACGTACGCTGTTGGCAGTGTATGGCAACCATTCTTTATTATGAAATTGTGTGTTATAATCGCATTCTAAAGCAAAAATTACCTTTAATTCTGATTATCACCACAATTTTCAATAGCGCTACTTTTGCTTTTAGACTTATTATTTTCTAATCCGGTAATTAAATTTTGAAAATAGTTAAATTGTTTGTAATTTGCGTCATATTACAACTATGGATCTTCCTAATCTCAGGTTAAATACACGACTATCACAGACATATCAAAATTAAGCGACGGCAATAATCCAACAGCGTCAGCGTAGCATCATGTATGAATATGAAGTAAGGCTTTTGGGACACATACAGTACACAAAAGGTTTATATGCGTAATACTTAATATTGTGTGCATGAAAATTTTATGCCAGTTTAAATATCAGAACAGAAATAAATAAATAAATAAAGTTGCTAAATAAAAATAGATGCCGACGCAGTATCGATTAGAAATCATTTGCTTTTCTTTTTAAGATACGGCCAATATGCTCTGATTTGAAACTAGTGTTCAGCCTTGCAAATTAAATTAGGTTGATTTCCGTCACCAAAATTATGTTTCAAGGGAGCATAGCGCTGCATTTTTTATCTGAGATTCGCAGCACAGCACACAAACCTTATGGATAGTTTGTGAACCGTCTGTTTGTAGTGAGTGCTACGCCATGTTTACAGTGCGTCCGATACGATACGACTGAACTCTATACTTGCCATATGAATACGTGCGATTTTTACCCACATGATCCGTGTGCATGCTATAACAAATCGGATTGGATTCGTAGCAAATTTCGGTATAAAACCGAAAACCGCATATATAGCAAAGCTTTTATGTTGTATTAGTTGCAGAAGAGTAGCATATAATTGCAGTAATTAGACAATAACTGTAGTAGTAAACGCGTGAGGTAGGCGGCTCACCTAGCTATGCATTTGTAGTGTTTTCTAAAATTGTTAACATGACAATTTTTAAGATTGGCAGTTCGCCCAGTAAGTTTGTAGGTATGAATGCTGGTTTTTACACAGTAAATATCTGCCGAATTTTATCGTTTTGTTTATAGCTTTCTTACCTGCGTTTGCAATGCTAAAGATGCTATGAAATCCATCCAAGTATTTGTTTGAAGACACAAATAGCTTATGGAGTCTGTTTTGCAACTTGAATGTGATAAATAATTTACATTTAAAAAGTTGACCAATATCAAGCACATTTAAGTAGATGCTACACCGTAACCGTTGAGCTGCCTTGTGTAGTATGTAGCTTATGTATTTAAGAATATTTTCGCAGAAGAAACCATTATATCAGTTTCTGACCAACCAGCTGTACTGGTAAATTGACAGCCCCATTAGGAAGTGCCTGCGTTTTCTCAGTGTTATATTTCTGTATGACCTAATACGTTTTGAAGTTTGCTTCCCTCGTTGAGCAACAGCTTCAGAACGAATTATTTTTACAGACTTTAGCGTACTCATTTGTTTATGTTGCTTAACAGTGCGTTTTGTCAGTGCAAATTCCAGTGATGGCTAACCAAAAATCGGCATAAAATCATTGTGTAGTTTTGTAACCATTATATAGTACCATGCATATAGGATAAATTGTCTGCACTTGCTTTAGTAATGCATCATTTACAATAAGATGCGTGCGCATGGTCCTAATTATGTCACGTGTTCAAATGGTCTAGCTACTATGTCACGTATACAGTCCAGCCCGACTATTAAAATTTTGAATAGCCTAGCTAGGCTATGCATTTGTCGTCCAGTGTCGAGCCGGACTGTGCTTTTGTGACGAGGCGTTCAGTTGAGCCCTATAACTTAAACCAGAGACTATTTAGCCCGCGAACATTACGTTTTGTTATACGTAACTAAATAATGCCCCAAAAGCGGCATACAGCTTAAAACGTTAATTGTATATATTAAAGCAAATATATAACTTAGAATTAATGTGAATATACTATAGAACAAAATGCTATTACACTAAGCACAATACTAAATAAAATTTCTCAATTGACAGTTCAGCCGGACGCTCCGTTTGTCACGTAAAGGCTAGCTAAGCTCCCTATTAAAGCAAATATATAACCTAGAATTAATGTGAAAATACTATAGAACAAAACGCTATTACACTAAACACAATACTAAATAAAATTTCTCAACTGACAGTTCAGCCGGAAGCTCCGTTTGTCACGCAGAGGCTAGCTAAGCTCCCTATTTGTCAGATTAAGACTAGCTAAGCTACACAAAATGTACCATATTAATCCAGCTAAGCTACAGTTCACCCGAACTAGTTGAGTTGGACGCGTGACATAATTTGGCCCTGGCGTACGTATGTTGTCGCAAATGATGCATAACATCCAATCGTGTTTGTTACCGTTTCGATATTTAGATGATAAAGCCGTGGAAGCCATAAAGCTCGTGATACACACATACGAAGATCTTACCTTATAACTTATTTAACCTGATATCGCTGTAACCGGAGGATCGATTAATTCAAATTGTCGTTTGTAGTGTTGGGCTAGGCCCCTAAAAGCCGTCTCCCTGCAGTTAAACAATCGGTCGAAGATTGTCCCGGCATTTGCTGACGATCGGCCGTTAGCAATTTTCAGACCGTCATTGGCCACAAATCCGTCGACCTACTATTAAAGGCAAAAGGCCAACCGTTAACAATTTTCTGTACTTGACAGTAGCGAAAGCAGCTGCAAAGGAACTATGAACCGACAATCGGCCGACCGTGGCTTGTACGTTTACTGCTATATAAGTCAATTAAACCAAACAACTGGAATTTTTTAATGTATAAATAATCACCTACAACTAACATGCAAAGAATTTTGTAGTCTAGTACCATCTTATCATATTCAAGCATAAAATAATATGCGTCAATGTTTAATATTATTCCTCAAAACCAGCTCTAGCCTAGCACTAATATAGTACAGTCTTACCGCTTAATATAGTGTGTCTACGTGTAGGACAGGGCACTTTAGGCAATTATAGATGTCGCAGGTCCTTCGAGTGAAGGGGTAGACTGTCTTGGGGGAATCTTTTTGCAAATTTTTCAAATTCTTATGGACTCAAAATATTTCCCAATTTGATAAAATTTTTCCCCAATTTTTGCAAAATTGCGGTAAACATTCTTAATTTTCCCTATATTCAGCCAATTTTACCACAGTGTTTATGAATTTTCAACCTATTCATTGACAATGTTTGCTAAAATTTACAGCGCGTTTGGTGGAGGGGGCGTGGGTAGCGGAGCCTTCAGGATTAGGTAAACTTGGTTTGCCAGGCCCGACCCTTAGGTGGTGTAATCCCCTTATCACCTCCGTACACGCATCGAAACCCATGTTTTAGCTGCCTCATCGTATTCTGTACAAAACTTTCACCTGCAAATCGATTTTTTAACAAATTTTGAAGAAGCATTTAAGAATATTAAATTCGTATCGTAGTGAGAGAAGGTTCTTCGTAGTCAGCAGTCTTCCGTTGCTTAGCCGTTGAGCGCTCGGCCGGCCGTTAGGTCGTCAACCGGCCGCTGACCCACGGGCACGCGCAGCAGTTTGTTGGCGGTCGGCCTCACTTGACCGGACGACTGGCCATCCGTCTTCAAAACCAGCCATTTCTCAACACTAGTCGTTAGCATCTTGTGATAGGTATTAAAGGGCAGCAACACTAAAATTCGGGTTATGGAAAAGAAGAGAGAAACATACGCATCAGACTCTCGTTTCACACTCGAAATGCCGGCGTGAAACACGCAAACGGTCCTATCAAAGGTATTACAAGTTTGAACTTCAAAATGTTGTCAGTTTGGATCTTTATATATTGCTTATGGAAATCGAAGTGCACCATATATGCAAAATAAATCTCTAGACTGGAAACAAATATAATATAAGGTGTTCCCCAACCCAAGTCTACATCGTATACATAACTACTACAGCTACTGCTAGGTGGTCCCTAATATCTAGTTTGCTCAACACCAGATCAGAATATTTCCTCAAAATAATAGCTGCGAAACTCGAACTGTAAAATCTGCGGAACCAATTATGTCTAAAATTGGCACCACCTATGGTGTATCATTTCAGGTTCATCCTGAAACGGTGCTATCTATCACATGTGAGTCAGACACTGCAAACTAACGCATCAACAATTAATTACATTTGAAGTAAACTTTTAAGGACTAAAATCGGAAATTTTTATTTTCAATAATTTTGGAACTTTTCGTTAATTTCTTGAGTCATACAAAAGTAACAAGATGGTTATCGATTTGGTAGCAATAGATCAGGTTTCTACTATGGCGTCGGTTTTGAGGTTGTCGCCTGAACTGCGGTCCTATGCGTAACCGTGTGCCGTAAGTGCACGCATGTTATTGTGAATGGCGCACAAATGAGCAGCACGAAACCGCTTTAGCAATGTCATTACACACAAGTGCTTATGCGTAGCAACGCACCAAAGTTGTCACGCAGAATCCTCTGTGTCTGCAGAATGTGACCACTGCGCGAACCAAAGTCCAGTAGTTCTCCGTCCAGTCGTCTAGCTAAAGTGTGTTTTAAAGCGTCAACCGTGGCGCGGAACATTCTGAGCGTCGCACCGAAACTAAAAAATTTTGACAACTATAGACGCATAAATATGACGCTCGATGCCTGAAAATGAACGGAAACGTGTCGCTGCGCTGCGCTGAGTGGCAAGGCTCGCCAGCTTAATGATGACGCAGAACAATACCAGTACAATCGGTCGCATTATTTTGTACTCACTGAAAAATTAGTAGTTTTCAAAGATTGCGTTCGAAAATACGGGCGTCTCGTCGGTGGAAAGAGATATCCTGTAAATTATAAATTCGCGAATGATGCCGATGGCAAAGTCTCTGTTCAGGTAAACTGAGAATAGGAGCAAATCAAATCAAAATGTGCTTAAGTGCAAGTACTTCAACCATCACAGTCTCTGCTACAAAATGAACGACGAACTTCAAATGTTGCTTGAACAGAGGGTTTACTTTATTATAGCAGTCTCTGAAACCTGGCTACATATTGATGTCCCGGATAGCATGATTACCAGAAGCCAGTATAAAGTTATTAGTAAGGATAAAACAAACCGAAGAGGTGAGGGTGTAGCTATCTTTGTATCTGAATACCTAAAATTCTGTCCTGTTCAGTATTCTACTTTTGACAGTTTAGAAATAATTGCAATCGATGTTTTATCAGACCACAAAATAAGGTTTGCGTGTGCTTACGGCCCGCAAAGTTGTACACATGAATATACTGAGTGCCTTGCGTTAGCTTTCTACCACATAACTAATGGGAAATGACCTGTGGTAATACTTGGAGATTCTAATTTGCCGCATGTAGACTGGCAGTATCTTAGATTTCTTGTAACGCCAGAGTATCAGTCATTGTTTTGTGGCATAGCACAGGCAGGACTTCAGTAGCTTGTCTCTTTTCCCACGAGAGAAAATAATATTTTGGACTTAATTCTGACTAACTTATCCATGATAGTTAATGGCCATCGACAGCTGCGAACCTTTCTCGGGTTCGGACCATTTTTCAATCGATTTTCATGTATATTGAAAAATGGCCTCCTATGAAAACCCTAACAACCCGGAATGATTTTAGAAAAGCTGATTTTCAAAAACTGAAAAAAAATTTCTTTTATCTATTGATTTAATTCAATTGTTCTGTTCATTGTATGATGTAAACGATAGGTGCGTCTTTTCTATAATATTTTGCTATTTGGTTTCGAGCTGTTTGTTCTTAAGAACACCATATCCCGCTCTCTGAGCAAACTGAAATATCCTTCTCATATCCGGCGAAATGAGAGCCAGAAAGCTAAACATTGAAAACCTGGCAAACGCACCGGAGACTTTTCCTAATATAAAAAGGCAGCCGGAGAATGGTCAAAAGAAATTTCAAAATTCATACAACATAGGAGAGCAAAATTCTAAAATCACACGACAGAAACAACCTTTTTAAGTATGTTAATAAGCGTTCTTTTTCGCGATTTGGTGTTGGTGTGTTAAAAAAAGGCATCAGGGGAAATACTTATTAAAGATGGTGGCTTCCAGTTTCACCAGTGTATTCATTACGAATGACGGAAATACGACACTAAGCGCTTGCAATCAAAGCAGCCATAAATTATATTGGGTGCCCTTTACACCCTAAAACGTTTATATGGCGCTATCAGAATTAAAAAATAAACACATTCATTCACCGGATGGCCTCACTCAATATTTTCTTCACCAAATAAGGGACTGGATATGCTTCCCGCTCTCCTACATATTGGAACAATCGTTCATTAGTGGCGTGCTTCCTGATATTTGGCTTCACGCTGATATAACAGCTGTTCATAAGAAAGGATATCTGGAAAGCCATCAAATTACAGACCTATTTCTCGTTTCAAACGTTGCAAAGTGATAGAACGAATTATTAACAGCCATCTAACGCCTTTTTTTAAACAACATGACCTCATTGCACCTAACAGCATTGATTTGATGCAAAGAAATCTACTGAAACTCAACTCCTTGAAAGTGTATACGATTGGGCAACAGCTGTTGACTGTTGAACTGCTGTTGACGTAGTATATATTGACTTTTCCAAGGCATTTTATACGGTTTCTCATTTAAAACTACTCAATACGCTGTATTGTGCTGCTATATCAAATTACCTGCTACCCTAAATCGAAAATTTCCTTTCAAATAGAATATATAGTGTCACACTAAATAATACAGTGTCTGCTCGACGTATAGTATCATCTGGAGTTCGCCAAAGCAGTGTACAAAGTCCTACTTTGTTTTTGGTATACATTAACGATAGTGTTAATCAGAACTTTACAAACGTTAACTGTAAATTATTTGCGGATGGCGTCAAACTATGCGCATATATTCCTTGTCCGAATAGCTATATTAGAACTCTAAAAAACTTAAGTGCATCGAAATCTGGTCAAGAGAATGGCAACCGTCAATATCAGCACCAAAGTGTGAAGTTTTACATCTAAGATCTACGAATCCGAGACATAGCTATTTTTGAATAATGAAATTATTCCCTCTTGCAATCACAGTAAAGATCTGGGGATCATATCGGAGATTTTGTATTGAAACTATTGAAACTTTATTAAGAATATAAACTTTTTGTAATTATGTATTCTTCTGTTTTTTAAATTTCTGACGCATATTGTTTCTTGTTACCAGTAATGAGGATCAGTAAGCCATTGCCTCAGTTTCGTGTTCTCTATGACTGCCTTAACGCCAGAGCAACCCCCGTTACGCTAATATCTAAACTACTGGCATAAATTCTTAATGAAATTTGTTGTTGTAACAGCTGGTGAAGGGTGTTACGTTCTGTCGAATGTATTGTTTTGATACACACGTGTGTATTAGATGGCGATGTTGTGCAAGTGCACACATTTCTCTGTGAACGACGATTTCATTCATCAATTTTTATTCGCTGCGCCTACCACGAATTCACTAAATAAATGTAATAAAAATATAAAACAGAATCTTTTAAACACGAAATATAATACTGGTAGATTAAACAAACATAGTTCTAGTTGTAGAGCGTAGCCACAGGGGCTTTGTGAATCCACTCATGTCCCCTTGAAGCTTGACAGAAAAGCCAAGTATACGTTCATGTGAGCCAAATGTGTTTGAGTAGCATCCACCTAACAAATCCAATGCTCCCACATAGTGAAGTTTATGGTTACTCCCATTCCACTGAGTATGTGGTAACCCAACTTGCGTGAGTGCAACTGTACTAAAACGAAAATTCTAGGTGGATAGCCAGTTCATTATACGGGTAGGCGTCTTCATTTTAATAATGTTATCGGCTGGGCTGCATATATCAAAAAGTTTAGCAATCTATAATAATATACATTTTATTCAACCTTATTTCAGGTATATTATGCATGACAGCGAAGGCATAAAAACATTGTCCAAATTAAATTTTAATGTTTAAAATCAATAACGGATTACTGGATTGCGACATTTTGACAGGCAACAGCGCACCATAAAACCTAAGCTCAATTTATCATTCGCCGAAAAGTATCCCATAACATGTGTATCTTGTTTCTAATTTCTGGTTAGTTGGTAGAGGCTAATATTATATACCGGCAACTAAAACTCTAATTAGATTGAAATAAAGCAAGCGTAGTTATGCAATTGAAAGGCATTAATAGATATAGGATATATTGTATATATTAGGGTTAGAGACCACATCCCGCTGAAAAATTTTGACCAGCGCAAGTAAGACCGTTATAGGATTCACTCGACTGGATAACAGCGTGATAACCGAATATCAATAAATTGGAATAAATTATGACTTGTAATTAGCACCTGTTTGGGCTCTCTGCGTATGCTTAACGACAACTGCCTAGGCGGCACGAGGACGACGCGACCTACATCACAGCCGCATTGTTTATAAGTGAACGTAGGCCTCAGACTTTATTAAAAGAGTGCGATTTGCACAAACTCAATATCATGGCGTCTTACTCGAACCAGACCTGATCCGATGTTAACTGCCTAGGCGGCACGAGGAGGACGCGACCTACATCACAGCCGCATTGTTTATAAGCGAACGTAGGCCTCAGACTTTATTAAAAGAGTGCGATTTGCACAAACTCAATATCATGGCGACTTACTCGAACCAGACCTGATCCGATGTTAACTGCCTAGGCGGCACGAGGAGGACGCGACCAACATCACAGCCGCATTGTTTCTAAGCGAACGTAGTCCTCAGACTTTATTAAAAGAGTGCGATTTGCACAAACTCAATATCATGGCGCATTACTCGAACCAGACCTGATCCGATGTTAACTGCCTAGGCGGCACGAGGAGGACGCGACCTACATCACAGCCGCATTGTTTATAAGTGAACGTAGTCCTCAGACTTTATTAAAAGAGTGCGATTTGCACAAACTCAATATCATGGCACCTTACTCGAACCAGACCTGATCCGATGTTGACTGCCTATGCGGCACGAGGAGGACGCGACCTACATCACAGCCGCATTGTTTATAAGTGAATGTAGGCCTCAGACTTTATTAAAAGAGTTCGGTTTGCACAAACTCAATATCACGGCGTATTACTCGAACCAGACCTGATCCGATGTTAACTGCCTAGGCCGCACGAGGAGGATGCGACCTACATCACAGCCCCATTGTTTATAAGTGAATCAGATTTTATTAAAATACTGCGATTTGCCCAAACCAAATATCAGGGTGCCTTACTCGAACCAGACCTGATCCGATGTCCATAGATATGAAAAGTTGGTTAAAATTTTTGTCGGTGGGTTTATACAAGGATAATACAATAATACCAAATCCGTCAAAAAGAGGTTTGACATTAACTCAAAGATGGACATATTCACATGTTCGTCCAAGTTGTAGGCAAGTTAACCCATCACCTAAAATCATTAACAGATTACAAAAAACACTACTCTCCCTAAGATACACCATTTCAACTAGAAAGAAGAGTTGGTTGTAAATTTCGGTGCAATGTGATAGATTTTTAGAGTTTTTTGGTTACTGCACTAATGCAGGGTTTGTGTTGGACTGTTGAATTCATCCCAAAATTTAGACATGACTATAAAATAAGACTTAGATATGTTTTCGGCACCACAATCGACCAAATCGACGTTCAAACCAAGTCGAGTTGTCGCCTGTATTATTGAGAAGAATATTCCGATTTGTTTTAAGCTAAAATTGCGAATCACTGGCTTCCTTTAATAAAATTTATTAGTCACCTTTCCGTTAAATATAACTATTACACATGGTATAATCTGACTTGTCAATAAGTTAGAACAATTACTCTAAACTAAAAGGTATCAGCACATCATCTAGTTTGGTTGCCTGAGCAGTACACATTATGTATATTATTATATCAGTAACTGTAATAATGCCATGTCTTGGTTGAATACCAAGTCCCGATAAAATGGTCAGAAAAGTCATATTGCTGTAAAATGAGCAAACTTTAACAATATCGTGACCAGTTTCTAATGTCGAGACAAGAACCATGCGGGCGATATTGCTACAGTAATATGTTCAAGCATAATGCGAGACTAAACTTAAAAGATGATCCGCCATCCAGCATGTTTTGTAATTTTCCATTAAAATTTTCATGGAACAATTTTTGGTCATTTGAAATTCGGCTTAAAACTGTTCGCGAACACAGCGCTCGCGAATGAAATCTAACCATTTTGCTTTCCCGAAGATTGAAGCAAATTTAACCAAATTTTTGAGAATGACAATTTGTCGAATTTGAACTAAACCGGTTTTGTTCGCGAACATTGAGAGCTTAGCTATAGGGTCGATTTGATAGTGACGTCTCTTTTGCATCAAAGTTGTTCGCGAACGCTGAATAATCCAAATTTAAAGAATTAGCCATTAGGGAGCCACATTTCCGCAAATTGAAAAAGCCGAAATTGTGTTCGAACAAAAGGTCATATTTCTGGCACTTGAATTTGATTTTGCCAATTCTCTATTAGAGAAAAACCTAATGAAATTCCGCCGTTTTTACGTAACAAGGGTTTGCGATTTGATATGAGTTATTGCAAAATAAGATTATTGGTGGGGTCACCTTAAGTTTTCTCTAGAATAAATTTATTGTAACTACAACGCAAATATTTTACACTGGCACATCCATGTGGGGGAGTAGTTATTGCCGCGCTGCACACCATTCTCTGTGAAACGCATTACTGACCCTACCGTGGCAGGAATAGATGCGGTAGTGAGTCAAAGACACAACATTAATTTATAACCGATCGTTTACGCTTATCGTTTCTTACAACAGATAAAGCTATACTACCCAGTTATTGAAAAAGAAACACTTGCTATTGTATAAGCAGTTCAATACATTAGGCCTCACTTCTATTTGAAACCATTCCCGTGTCTTCACAGACCATAGGCCTCTGAAGTGGCTACTGTAGTATCAAGGCAACACACTTCACAAAGATTAATCTTTGTGGTTTTACAATACCAGAATACGACTTAGCTATAGAGTACCTTCTTGATAAACAGAACTGTGTTTCTAATACATTATATTGCACTCCACTTTGTGCCACAATCCGAACGACTTCAACCACGTAAGATAATTGTAACTCAATAAGTAAAGAGTTATGCATAGCAACAGTGAAGAAACTGGACTTCAACTAAATAAAGCAGCTACAAATCCAAGATAGCGAAGCTAACTCACTAATTGGAAACTTGAAAATTAAACTTCTGTTCAAACTTCTAAGAACTACATAGTTATAAATGGAATACTATAGAAATGTCGTAGAAGACAACTTTTGCTCTTGGTACCTTCAGTACCACGTCGACAAGTCATACAAAGCCATCAGAACGATGGCTTTGGAGGACATTTATATATACGTAAAACACTAATCAAAATCACGACACATTACTGCTGGCCTGAAATAAAATGAGGAAAGGAAATAAATTTTAGTACCACACCTAAGCAAATTTTGTTGGGTTATTTTGATTATAGCCTCAACATTACTTAATTTTAGCAAATGCCTGATTTTCCATACCGTTCGAACCGCAAGGTTCAGCTGATTCTAACGGTGTCGAGTCAAAATCTGTTCGTGAGGTAAAAAGTTATGCCAGTTAAGTGAAAAACGAACCTTTATCCTAAGCCATGAAACCATTAATTCAGCTGATTTCAACATCGTTGAGCTCAACGTATCAATGCAGTTCGAATGGTATGTCAAATGTAAATTTAATGAGAAATTTTTCAGTAAATTCTCGGTACTGAAATCAATTAAGCAATCCTCACAATATTTTGTCATAATGCGGCAGCAAAATTAAATCAAAGCTACCAATTCAGCGGTCTCAGCGCATCATCTGGCATCAATTTTTTAAAAATTATAATTCGATAAATTGGCATTCTCTAGGTTTTTTCAAAAAGTAATTATCTAGCAAGTGTGTTAATTGCAATGCCAAAAATAATAAAAAAATATTGCACAAAAAACAAATATAATATTTAATAAAACACGGTCACATCGCATTTGTTATCTTGCTTCCGCGGAGTCAGAACCGATGCTTCCGAGCTCGCTTTTCAACGTAGCAGTTTGCAATTCTCAAAGGCAGAACGTTGGTATTTAGCAAACAAAAAAGCTTTGATATTTATCATGATTCAAACCTTTATAGATTCGCGGCAGTTGTATAAACGAACTTGAACCAAATTGCTATTCGAACGGAAGCCGTTAAGCCTTTTAGCGATCTAATATATTAATTATATACTGTTGGGAAGTTACCTGCTAAACTTAAATACTGGATACTCCTTTGGGACTTTTAGCTTTAAGATCGCCGTTTCCGTATGTTAACCAGTTCTAAACGCTAATAAAACTGAGTTCAAGAGTAGCGTGCGACAAGTACGTTACTTAAAAGTGTGGCGCATTACATAAATATTGAATATGCGCCTTACGACAACCTCCCCTTACCCTAAAAATGTGAGGTAGGCCCTTACACTTGCTGCTTCCTGCAAGTCGTTAACTCGCGTTCAACTATACATAAATCATTCGTAGGTATATTTATTGTGAAGAAAACAAATTAAAACCGTAACATTTAGCCTAAGTTTGTCTCAAAACTTTGTTTGGTTGAATATTATATGACAAAATCCTAGACATTAGTGCAGTCAATAGTTCATATGTGTTTGCCATATAAGCTATGCCTGTACAGTTAACACACGGATACAAGTCAAATAGACTACCTAGTCTTAAATTTCGATGAAATTTATGACATAATTAGTCACTTTACATTATGAACGCTTTATTAGTTTGCTTATGCGTGAGTAAACTTAAGTCGACCCAGCCAACCATCCTATTTTGTCATTACCGATATTAAATTGCACTCCCTTGTTTGCGGAAAAGGGCTGAATTTCATTCGGTTTTTCGCTAATCGAAAATTGGCAAAATTAAATTGTAGTGCCAGAAATTAGACCTTATGTTCGAATACTATTCCGGCGATTTCAATTCGCAGAAATTCAGTTCCATAATGTTTAGTGATTTATATTGGAATAAATTTGATGCAAAAGTGACGTCACGATCAAATCGACCCTGTGCTTAAATTCTCGGTGTTCGCGAATAAATCTGGTTTAATTCAAATCGCCAAATTTTCGTTCTCTAAAATCTGGGTGATTTTACTTGAAGTTTCACGAACAACACAAAATGGTTAGATTTCAATCGCTAACGCTGTGTTCGCAAACAATTTTGCGCCGAATTTCAACCGTAGCAAATTTTATGCAAAATTGCAAAATAGTATGGTAGGTGGGGTCACCTTAAGTGTACTTGCGCATTACCTATGATGGCTTTATGATATTACGATCATGCAGCCTAAATTGCCCATACATTGTGAAAATTTGAACCAAATACTGCCAGTTAAGTGTTGTGGGGACACAGCGTAATCGTCAAAATATTATGCTATAAAATTGCTAGTCGTTGCCAGCTCATTATCGAGTAGGCGATGTTGTTATGTATATATTTGATGCCTGTTGGTGTGCTTTACATAATGTTCTGCCCTGCTAAAATTTTAACCAAAATGGATTTTTGTTTTCATGTAATCCAAGATTCTGACTAATATAGTCTCAAAACTGGCATTGTTTAATTACTGCTAATAAAAGAAGGTCAAATAAATAATAGAGTCAAATTTATTAACATAAATGAGTTACTCCTATAACACATCAAACGAAAAAAATTAGATATCTGTCAATCATTCCCTGAGTCATGTTCGTTGTTGGCATAAAATTCTGTATTTAAACTAGATAAAATGTGAACTACCTATCTTGCTGCACAATATTTTTTCAATGATGTCGTAAAACAGAATTTGGTGTTTCCAGATGTCCTAAAAATTCTATTGAAATCACGAATAGGCTCG
Source organism: Trileptium ribeirensis (assembly GCA_030248225.1). Classification (NCBI taxonomy): domain Eukaryota; kingdom Metazoa; phylum Nematoda; class Enoplea; order Enoplida; family Thoracostomopsidae; genus Trileptium; species Trileptium ribeirensis. The sequence goes on along the minus strand of JASANE010029144.1, from coordinate 8,273 downwards.
TGCAATGAATATTAACGTGACCGCTAGATATGAAAAAATTCTCTATTGTCTAATTATCAAACACATACACATTTGTAAGGCTAATATTAATTATCCGGTATACTTAACAGTTTTAATAACCTGCTATTTAAGTAATGCGGTATACTTAACAGTTTTAATAACCTGCTATTTAAGTAATGCGGTATACTTAACAGTTTTAATAACCTGCTATTTAAGTAATGCGGTATACTTAACAGTTTTAATAACCTGCTATTTAAGTAATGCGGTATACTTAACAGTTTTAATAACCTGCTATTTAAGTAATAACAATTTTATTAACCTGCGATTTAAGTAATGCGGTATGCTTAACAGTTTTAATAACCTGCTATTTAAGTAATACGGTATACTTAACAGTTTTAATAACCTGCTATTTAAGTAATGCGGTATACTTAACAGTTTTAATAACCTGCTATTTAAGTAATGCGGTATACTTAACAGTTTTAATAACCTGCTATTTAAGTAATGCGGTATACTTAACAGTTTGAATAACCTGCTATTTAAGTAATGCGGTATACTTAACAGTTTTAATAACCTGCTATTTAAGTAATGCGGTATACTTAACAGTTTTAATAACCTGCTATTTAAGTAATGCGGTATACTTAACAGTTTTAATAACCTGCCATTTACGTATTGGAGGTGTATAAATATAGGTATATGCATAGAAGTACCGAACCATAGTTCCCCAAATTGTTTCGAACTTTAAGTATTTGGCGTGTATCAAACCTCGTAATTTAACAAATTGGCAGCAAATCCCAAATTTGTCCCTTCCTTCCCACAAATCCCTTCCTTTCCTCAAATGTAAATCCGGAATTTGGCCACCTCAACTCTAAATCCTGTGCCTGCCGTTGGATAATGGTCTATACTTACAGATACGTACAGCGTGATAGATTATTAAAGAAATACAGCGCAATGTGTATGTATGTGATGAACATTGGAATAAACGCTGGATGATCAGGCGTTAGGTCAAGCCATAAGATTGTGCATATGGTTTTTCAGCACACAGCAATCATAAAATGTATATACATACAGACTTGTGGGTAATACATTATGCAGTACCTACAAAGCACGTCATCTATTTACGTAATATAGTCTGTTAAAGGATTTTACATACATATATTGAAATAAATTTATGTGTAAAACTTATTTAGATAATATTCTTTTTGGTCGACATCTAAACAGCAATGCGGTACTTTTTAATAATTAATCACTTTCGAGCGCGGCAAGAGCGAAAACGGGAATCTTGGTAACTGTGTTTAAAAAAACTTGGATCAAAAGCTTGTGTTTTATTTATTGAAAAATATTTTTTTCACACTGAGATAGAGGATAATAATTCCCCTGATTGAGGTAGTCATAGAAATAGCGATAGTTTTTCAAACATACTCGAAAGCGGATCAAAAACACGGGTGAAGGCTCTAAAGCATGGTTGGACAAGTCCGATTGTGTTGGATAAATTAGAAAAAGACGCAGCTAACCACAGATTTAACAAAAACACAAAATTGATACTGTGAATGATTAAGGCTTGCACTTAACGGTTTAAGGAAGTAGCTATGAAATTATGTAAGCACGTTTGTAATAAGCGTGGAGCTTAGAATGCTATTCATGAGCGTAGGAACCCGGGTACGTGGTATCCGAATATCGCTGTGTATGATGTGAATATATATACTAGCAGATAGCCATATCATAGAGCAAAAGAGATCCATGGAATCCAGCGCCTACAATTGTGTTCTCATATTGATGTTTGGCATGCGTTTTGCCGATATATTTTGGTATCATATAATAAAAGCCATATCTAGACATAAAACACATGGAAGTATTATAATCAGTAATTCTTATTTTTGTCCTTATATTACAAAGAAAACTATCCTATTACTAAAATTGTCCCCACATATGATTAGAGACGGAAACTTTAAGTATTTTTATAATATAGAACAACACTAGACTTAACTAAATATTGATTGTGCCAATAATCCATTGTAATCAGTAATTCCTTCAGGTGGCCACTGCTACACCCATGCTGATTCATTCGGACAAACTGATTACATCCGCATCACAAACACATTTTATGCAAAATTTCATAGATCCCAAGTATTTCTACTTGCTTTAGGGCAACGAAATTCAGATATATTCAATAGACTGCTTTAAAGGAATCTTGCGGAAACCCTTCTGCCCCAATATCAAGATAACTACTTTAGACCCTAACCGATGAGATAGATTTTGATCATTCCAGGTCTGATGTGGCCGCAATAAAAGCTGTGACATGTTTTACGTATAAGGATAAGCTTATTGTGGTAGGATAAAATTTGTCACTAGTTGTAAAACTTATCGGTTAGTTGTAGCCACATACTCACACCTCTTGTGTAATTTTTTACACATTTTATCTGGAACATACTTATGTTTGCACTGTTCAAGATATATACCTGTGTAACAAAACAAAAATGCGGCTTTCACATTAAGATGCGTCTACCAAGAGCTTAAGCACTCACGCGCTGCCATCTCGCACATAATGTATACAATACACGATTCTTTTCCATTATCCCCCAGCCCGCATTTGCCCAAAAATGGTAAGTTTCTGGAAACTTCGGTATTTTTGTTATCCTCGAGACCTCACCTGATCATTTAGACCAAAAAATTGAATTTTTAAAATTTCTGATTTTTTGTGTCTCAAGGGTCCCCTCGGGATCCCAAAAAATTTCTTAAAAATTGGATTTTCACCCACTATTCGATGCGGATTGACGAGCTGAGTGTAATGGTGTTATTTATGACGGGATCCGATAAAAGCATCCTTAGTTATGTCCAAAAACTGTTCAACTGCTGAGCCTCTCAGCCTCCGATATTTTTGGCCATAACTTAGGATTTGGTTACTGGATCCCGTTAAAAATATCACCGTTCGATTCACCTCGTCAGGACGCGTCGAATGATGGATAAAAATCCAGTTTTTAAGAAAAATTTTTTGGGTTCCCAAGGGGGCCCAAAAAATTAAAAATTTTAAAAATTCAATTTTTTTGGTCTAAATGATCAGTGGAGGTCTCGAGGATCACAAAAATACTAAAGTTTCCAGAATCTGACCATTTTTGGGCAAATGCGGGCTGGGGGGTAATGGAAAAGAAACAATACACTGTCATCGCCTGCCAACTGCTAATAACATACAGCTATCTCCACATGTCTCGTGAAATAAAAAGAACTGTTTCTATGCCGCATGTGCTATGATAGCGACTATATCTACAGCTCCCGAGCATTGGTGGCATACATGCTTCTGATTCTCGTGTAATAGCAGTGGCCATATATACAGCCAGAATGCAATGATTGTATCTAGAGCTTTGGTAGCAGCCGGATATATAACCATCGTACAATGGTTGCGACAGTCAGCGTGCAACTGTAACAGCCATCGTGCTGAATAACATGCGACTGTGATTGGAATGACTTTGCACGAAGCTAATGCTTGTTTTATAATTATACTAGCTGTACTGTTGTGGCCTTCCGGGCTTCGGCAGTAGTGCCCGAGAAAGTATTCACTTTTTAGTACAGTACTGTTCGGTGTTGCGTGTGATGTGGACTATTAAAATACAACCACTTGATGCAGAAGGAATTTGTAGGTTCCTCTAGAAAAACCGAAGATAGTCTGACACCTGTTGTGCTTAACCGTTACAGGTTATATGAAGATGAACTTTAGCGACGCTTTTCCGTATGCCTTACAGGAAAGCTGGCGACAGCAGCATAATCATTGCGCCTTTTGCCAGACAAATATGTCGTTAGATCCGCTAAATCAACTTACAATATGTACTATATACGACAAATATGTATCTGCTAAATCCCAACTTCAATCTCAAAATTGAAACGGCAAGTGCAGAGTACAATGTAGAATAAACAATACAACAAACAAACTTATATAAACGAACAAATATACAACTGCTGCCAACTAAACCGTGAAACAGAGTATCGACAGCAGAACAACATTAAATAGTTAACACAACAAAGCTAAGATATCGTTCTGAAAAATAGCTATACACTAAACTACCTCTGGAAAAAATGTCGCAGAAGAGAAAGGGTAGACACACAGACAGACAGACAGACAGACACACAGGCTTTTGCTTCTATATATATAAGATTTGTGGCTTAATATCTGTCGCTGACATGTCAAATTTCAGTGCGATCAGACTTGTAGAATATGAAGATAATGCAAAAAATACTGTTTCAGTACATAGTAAAGTACCTTTTTGAAAGAAGATACCGGGATAAAAAGTAGCCTATGTCCTGGCCCCTGACGTGTTGTACCACTGTGCCAAATTTGGTGACTATCTGACCAGTAGTTTCGGAGCCTATTGCGAACACACACAGACAGACAGACACACAGGATTTTGCTTTTACATATATAAGATTGCAACATAACGGGTGGAACATAGATTATTATTTAGAAATCCCGGATAGGCCGTGTGAAATTAAGTTTACTGGAAAAACGAGTCTGACCCAGCATTTTCTTTAAAGAAATGTGTCACAGCAGTTTACAACTTCGTCAAGTTTATGTCGATGAAAAAATTAACTCCAAAATGTTTATTAACTTTTATGGTCTGCTTTGTTTGCTTTTTGAACTGCTAAGACCTTATTTTCACGACATTCACAGTGTCGAGTTCTGAAGCCAGTTTAGAATGTATGTTCGAAAATGAACCGGGAACGAAAATTAGCGCTTAGAAGATAATATATTTATTACTGTTAAATCTCAGATAAGTATCTTTTAATTTTTCTCACTTTTGTTTTTCCTTTTTTTGCCAATTCCAATGTTTACTTTTTATAAGAATAGATCAGATCTGAAACGTCGATTTCCTTCCCACCACTCCAGTAGCGTTAATTTAAAAAATTCAAGGACGATTCGTTACAATCGCTACTACGTATGCAGACCAAAAACTTAATTTACGTGATTTGTAAATCATGTTTTCAAAAGAACATTATAGCGTTCTTCGGCACATCAGAACTTTTAATACGATTTGTTTTTGGCTGTCCTCCTGCTATTTAGTCGCCGTTGTTGATTCAATCTTTTCCTGCCAATTATATTTAAATCGGCGAAAATAACAAAAGGAAACACAAAACTTCAATGCAAGGACCGAACACCGGACATCATGTCTTGTATACGTGCTACTTACCAGTCGGCCACTAACACCACAGGCTAAGACTTTTTTCAAATGATTACACCAAACTACTATTATTTATGGTTACAATATATAATTAGTAAAACCCCTTGCATTAACCCAAACTTGTAAAGAATACATGTTGGAGTGATATCCTGGGTTCAGACTCTGTACTTTAACCGATGAAATCATATAACGCAAACGGAATTCAATTCTGTAATAGGACCTCTATTCAATAGACTAACCCGTGACACCACAGATTTAGCGTGCGATGTCATTTTACAGTGCTAAATGCGAATTGATATTTTTATTCTATTATTATCTAATGCAATATGGATCACTCAACAGTCATACATATATTTGGCAGCCAAGTTTACAACGTTGAATGGCGTATTGGAATCTACCACTAGTCCCGCAACCCAGGTCGAACGTCAACACTCGAGACTGAAAATTGGACCTATTGTTAATTGGTAATCATGTAATGACAACATGTTAACCTAAGTCGTTCAAGTGGAAATGCTGATAATGTTAATAAGGTTTATTACCTATCATACACAACTCGATAAACTCCGAAAACAATGTCACAGCATTACGGCTGTGAGAATGAAAAGAATTACTCAGCAGACAAATACCCAGGTTTGCTGATTTTGTATTAAAATAGTTGTAAATATTTAGTAATATTTCACAAATTCTGCGAAACATTGGTGGAAATTGGGGAAAAAAATTCCAAAACACTTTTAGCAAACTAAGGTAAAAATGGTCAATTTCAGATTGAACAGATCAATACCATAGTCGACGTTTGCTACCGCATGAATCGCTCATCGTCACCGCTGGATCAACTCGAGGTCACCCTGGGTGAATTCAGTTTCGAAATAATCCAAAACGATCCATATTTCCAGCCGGCACGACAAAACGACCGCTTGTATTTGGGCCAGGAAACGTTCTTTCCGGTTGGCGAAATTTCGATAAAGCCTGGTCATGAATATATTGTGCTCATCAACGCACTATGGACCCATAAGCTCTCGCGAGCCAAGCGACACTGTGCCCATTGGCTCGTTCATCAATACGACTCCTGCCTCCTGGATTGTTTCAATGAACTTGGGTGTAAATCGTGCTACTTGTATGTGCCAGGTATGTTTGTTGGGGAAGTTTTAAGGCTTTGTCCAATGTTAGACGTTTACTACTCTAATATGCTACCACAAGAGCCAGCCATACTCTACCCACAGCGCTCTGGTTTTGAACCAAGGACACAGCCATTCATTGCTCTACCCACGCCAGAATGGTATATGCATATCCGTCAAAGACGTAGCAATTGCTACCACAAGAGCCAGCCATACTCTACCCACAGCGGTCTGGTTTTGAACCAAGGACACAGCCATTCATTGCTCTACCCAGGCCAGAATGGTCTATAATACATATCCGTCAAAGACGTAGCAATTGCTACCACAAGAGCCAGCCATACTCTACCCACAGCGCTCTGGTTTTGAACCAAGGACACAGCCATTCATTGCTCTACGCAGGCCAGAATGGTCTATACATATCCGTCAAAGACGTAGCAATTGCTACCACAAGAGCCAGCCATACTCTACCCACAGCGCTCTGGTTTTGAACCAAGGACGCAGCCATTCATTGCACTACCCAGGCCAGAATGGTCTATAATACATATCCGTCAAAGACGTAGCAATTGCTACCACAAGAGCCAGCCATACTCTACCCACAGCGCTCTGGTTTTGAACCAAGGACGCAGCCATTCATTGCTCTACCCAGGCCAGAATGGTCTATACATATCCGTCAAAGACGTAGCAATTGCTACCACAAGAGCCAGCCATACTCTACCCACAGCGCTCTGGTTTTGAACCAAGGACGCAGCCATTCATTGCTCTACCCAGGCCAGAATGGTCTATACATATCCGTCAAAGACGTAGCAATTGCTACCACAAGAGCCAGCCATACTCTACCCACAGCGCTCTGGTTTTGAACCAAGGACGCAGCCATTCATTGCTCTACCCAGGCCAGAATGGTCTATACATATCCGTCAAAGACGTAGCAATTGCTACCACAAGAGCCAGCCATATTCTACCCACAGCGCTCTGGTTTTGAACCAAGGACACAGCCATTCATTGCTCTACCCAGGCCAGAATGGTCTATAATACATATCCGTCAAAGACGTAGCAATTGCTACCACAAGAGCCAGCCATACTCTACCCACAGCGCTCTGGTTTTGAACCAAGGACACAGCCATTCATTGCTCTACCAGGCCAGAATGGTCTATACATATCCGTCAAAGACGTAGCAATTGCACAGGTATTGTCATAGAACCTGTACAATTTACACTTGACTACTCCAACGATCTTGTCACAGCTTTAGTCAACGATCCCGTCAACGGACCCAACCTATCTCACTAAGCTTTACTTAACTAAGGTTTATCGTATATTGTACATTTAAAGGTGTGTTGTTGAGCGCTTGCTTTGTGATGTTCCTTTAAGTGTTCGAGCGACAAATCTTATATGGCTTAGTGGTTAACGTATGACACTTGAACCCGAACCATCGTTGACGCGGATAAAGCTTGTTCAACACTGCACTAAATACGCATCAATTCATACACCGAACGGTTAAGTATTTGCCACAATCACAAATTTGACTTTGTGGCTATACCGTTTAGAGTTTGGGAATTTCGCCCCGCGGCGCGGCCAGGCGGCGCATTTCACGGGCCACGCCGGGACGGCGGACTTCGGATTACAAACGGGCCGGGCCGAAATATTGCGGGTAAAGGGTAGGGTGAGTACCGGGTAGACATCAATTTTCAACGGGCCGGTAGGGTTGGGCCAAAAATGTCTGCCCATTTTCGCCTCTAATACCGCTGTCAAATTGACACGCTGGCAAGTCGCTGCGCCAATCATGATGTGATCACGACCTTTGTGTTTCATTTTTTTACAGTTTAGGCACTGAACACTGCATGCAGACAATGTATGTAAATATGCTAGCTATAGAAGATTGCATTCACTATTGTCCTTGGATATTGGATGAAATCCGGAAACGGAATTACTGCTCACTTAATTGTTAACCTTAAGACGAAACGATCGCACGCATGAATATCTCGTCATAAAGAGCAAT
>JASANE010029142.1:0-34959 GCA_030248225.1 Trileptium ribeirensis | reverse complement strand
TGACAGGGTCGGAACGACTCTGTTACACTAGTATATTCACTTTTAAGGGCAAATGAACAATGTAGCGATATTGCAAATTGGCATCAAATTACCGTCAATTAAAAAAGTCGCAACAATATAGTTTGAGATAAAATTACAACATCACTAGTGCGACGTGAAATGCACACTCAGATAAAAGGAGATTCAATGTTGCAATCCAACGAATTTGGCAAAAATCTCCGAAAAGAAAGCCTGCGTGGGCAGAATTTGCAACAATCCGATCTTGGACTGGCACGCTAAACCACTTGCTAAAACCCCATTATTTTTGCTAATAAAATATAATTACATGCTAACTCTGTTGTGTGAAGTAGGACTGCTAATATACCGTTACCAAATAATTATAATGTCAAGATGTATCATACACAATTAGACAAATTCTGAAAACAATGTCACAGCAACCCGATGGTTCGGACATTTAGTGTTAGTCACCACCGTCCCATCGGATATTTGATATGTACCAGTGTATGCATTGGCGTATTTAGAATTTTTATTTGGGGAGGCCAAGGCATGTTCGAGTCACACTATATTTTCGCGTGTGTAAAAGTTTCCTGCACTCGGAAGTCTGATTATTAAAGCATTGCGAAGTGCGATATTTCGGTATATTAAAACGTTTACAGCAGAATTCGAACGAAGCAAGGCTTCTTTACTGCGAGATGTTTATTTCATATATATGCTTTGTATTTTGCATTTGTTGCAAATCAAATGTTATGAAAACGTTGTACAATGAGTATGAGCTAACAGCGCTGGAACCTGTTTTACTGCAGAAAAAATGTACAATATAGGTTCGGGATGTTTTAGACCACAAATTTCCTCAGAAACCAAGTGTACATGCCGAGAAACGCCTATTTCAGAAATATATATAATTTTATGTGTGCTTGTGTTTACCAATATCGTGTGAGTTAACAATTTTAATTAGTATTCTCAGTTATTCAGTATATATGCAGGATTTCCTAAAAATTAAACCGTATACCGTATTTTTGATAATCTACTGAAAATTTCCATAATCTCTAAAATATCGAACTGCAGAGGAAAATGATATATTTCTTGAAAGGGAGATTTTTCTTGAAAATTTGGGCCAGAGTTTTAAGGTTATTCATTGTCCCTGATATTGCCGTATATATATACTCCTTGCATATAATTTTGAAGACTCAGTGTATATAAAGAGAGAAAATAATATTATTTATTGAACATGCTTATAGCGGGTTGAGGGTTACCCCCTGAGTTCTGGACCTCCCCCTGCTCGAGTGGCAGCGCCGAAACTGTAGATTACTAAAGCGCAGGGCGACCCTCTCCTACCGCTTTAGGTTACACTCGTCCCCGATAAATCGGACCTTTAGCATGTATGATAAGGTATATAACCCTTAATATTTAGTACTAAACATTGTCAGTGTACTTTTACCGAAATTTAATAGTAAGTATATATTTGTGAAATGGTATCAAAGCAAGAACGAAAGAATAATCACATAAATAAAATGCTATAACGCTTTAAACCAGGATACGTGTAGATTTAGACATCACATATGCATGTGAAACAACTTTTCACATTGGAGCAAATACACTTTTCAATAGCGAAAATGTCGTCCAAAAAATTAAATGGAAATCAACGTCGAAAAGGCCACGCAGAAATAAAATCACAATGCGTAGGATGCATTGGTTGCGAACAGTGATGGTTGAACAAATCGGCCGTAAGATTAGACATGAAATCCAACGTGTAATTTCGTAAATAGACCTTATTGCATGCTTTATTTGATTTATCATTTTCTAAGGCACATCAACATATTTAACCCATAATTTCTTTTTACGATGAATTTCATTCGGTAGGCCTAGACCTGCAGTTTGTTTTAAGTACAGAATGATAATTAAAACGTCATGTATGTATTACGTAATACAATCAAGTAATAAAAATCTAAGCCAACGTTGCTTAAAACCCTTCTCTTATATAGACTAGAACATCCAACCTGTTTTAAAGGTGCTCCCATTAATTACATTTTCTGATAATCAATAATAAATTTTGCATATTTTAATGGTAAAAATGTATATGTGGGCGTTTGGCCGAAATGTGGGAATATTAAACAGCGTGCAATTGAAATGGACTTAGGCATGAGTAAACCAATGGCGAACCCCCTACCATCCTCTTTTGTCATTAGGGATTGGCGACCGGTTGTTCGGCGTACCAGCCATCCGTCAACATGACAAACAACATAAAATTGTGGGTTTGTACAACGAGTCCAAAACGTTAAGTAACAGAAAATTGCCGTATTAACAGTTACTTCAAAAACAGTGTGATTTATGACAGTAAACAGATTTATGACCGTTAGTCATTTCAAGTGGAAAAATTTTGTTTTAATATCTAACGAAAATTCCCCCGTTTAATATTTTAAAACCTTCACATCACATGTTAAGTTCTCGAACTACACGTATTATCCATAATAAAGCGAAATGTGTTAGTGTAACAAAAATGCGGAATGCTAGTTACCGCATTGCGCATTTTGAAACGAAATCGTGGCCAAATAGTAAATAGGTGCATTGTGTTAGCGAACAGAAACTACACCGTTTTGCAATCAGGCACTCTGCGTTCGCGAATCGAAATTTTTGAATTTATAAATGGCTGTTGCAATGAATTTTTTGTTCCCTAACAACGTTTTCAACACAATGTCAAAAGGTGATGGTAGGAGCGCAGCTTAAGTTTACTCATGCATTATTCTAAAATTACGTTTAAGATTTGGTTGTAAGGTTATGTCACTGTATAGCATTTTATAAACAAGGCTACGATTATTGTCTCCTCTTTTCAAGAGGAATCAGTTTGAACCACTGGCAGTATAAAAATTTATATACTCGAATATGAGCTGCTTCATTTTTTTGCGGTAAAAATTGAAAAGGGCATATATAATATTTAGTCCTTTGGCAGTTATATTGTAACAATGATCCCTAAACTTTAAATTTGCAGACACAACAATGACTAGAACGTTGACATTATTACTGTGTAGTAGCGGTGCCGCAGCTGCATGGCGCAACTTCCTAACACCATGCCCATACGACCCCGGCTATCGTAACCTCAAGGGCGGGCCGCGTGAATGCTAAAATTTTGACCCTATTCTTGGTCAGACCCAAGAAGCTACGGAGCTTAGCAGGCCGTAGGTGCCCTTCACGGGGTATGTTCGGACCCCGCCCGATTGGTTGCGCACGTGTCTAGTCTCTGGTATGATTTCTGAGGTCCCTCAGGGAGGCTAGCACCGACACCTGCTCACAGGTCATGGAGCCTAGCCGCTATTCCCTATCTTAAACTCATCGGAAGTTGTTTGGTTCTGATTAGTTGTGTTAAATATTGGAATAAATGATGATAATGTTCTTAGAAATTTGAAGCTCAAGTTGATTAGCCTAATTAAGATCTTGATATGCTCCGTGCTAGAGCATTGTAGCCAGTGTTGCTCCCACAGGGTTCCGACAGGTCCTGGAAGTTTAACGTCGGATTATCAATGGCGTGGCCTGCTCCTTTCAATAAATTCCATATCGATGTAATAGCGTAAATTCCTAATGAACTTTTCGAGCTGTTGCCAGGAATGAATTAAGTTTTGTGCTCGTTTTCCTAGTATTTTGTTCCTTGGTTCCAGTGACAAAACGAAATAGATATAATAGAAGGCCATACACGCCAGGGCTTGCGACATTCTCGCCCCCAAGCCGTGACGGGCAGTGCCTGCTCGTCCAAGTGGACAAACCATAGACGAGTCCCTATCGTCTTGGAGTAAATCGAGTCTGAACACGACGCTTACAATACAAAGTTTATTGGAATAATCAAGATTTATCAGGGGACGAGTGTTCCTGCTCCGTTATGGGGGTCGACGAACTGTGTCAAATCGGAAAATGGCTCAGTAGTGATTCGCTGTTGTCGCTCTGATACTGTAGACTAGGGGGCGAGCGGTAATGGAGGAAGAAATTGGGGGCAGAGCGTGCAGCTATCCGCATGTTGCGGGCTAGGGGCGGTTATTCCTGCTTCAGCTCAATGTCGGCGAACTAATCAGCTATGCAGCGCAATAAGCAGGGGCCCCAGAGTGCTTCAGAAAACGCTTCTTAACGCGTGTCGCCCTAAACGACTATCGTCTACGCGCAGGGTGAGGCTCAGTAGTGATTCGCTGTTGTCGCTCTGATACTATAGACTAGGGGCGAGCGGTAATGGAGGAAGAAATTGGGGCAGAGCGTGCAGCTATCCGCATGTTTGCGGGCTAGGGGCGGTTATCCCTGCTTCAGCTCAATGTCGGCGAACTAATCAGCTATGCAGCGCAATAAGCAGGGGCCCTAGAGTGCTTCAGAAAACGCTTCTTAACGCGTGTCACCCTAAACGACTATCGTCTACGCGCAGGGTGATGGATACTAGACCGGGTCCGGGTGTAATAGCGACACGACTAAACAAGGCAAACTCAACTAGAGCAATGTTAGGAGGAGCACGGACGAGTTGTTACTCAAAATAGATCCGACAGTTTTGCCTACGAAATGATTTGGGCCATTGTCTTAGTCAACTTTGCCTATCACGAGTACTACTGACCAAACGAGAGAGGATGGGGGTGGAGTAATTCATCGGGTTTAGGCCGAGGGGACGTGGTCGTGGTGCCGGGTAGCGTGTTGCGTCCCTCTAGGTAGCTTTCGAGGCCGCCCCCAGGGGCGAGCTGGCTTGATGGGTGTCACCTTGTTTTCTTCGCTGGAATTTTGGGTGGGGGCAAGTTCTACAGGCTGAACGCACCTAGCCGAGGGGTAAATCGGCCTCATTTCCTATCTTTGGGACCGTTTCGAATAATCGGGCCAGGGGCGATCGGCCCGCACACATTCGCGTCTTTTATTTTCTATTTTGTTGCTGTTTCGTGGCCTCTCTCTATCTCGTATCTTTTGTTCATTACACTGCAGTATTGCAGTGTCTCAACTGCACTGTAGTGCAGTTGAGTTACCATCGACTTAGTAGTCGATGGCGTTGTATTCCTATGGCTGAGTGGTTAATACATGTGATTCTGCAGCGGGCTTAAATTCCCCGTGCAGGATCGGATCATGATACAGGAAACTGAACTGGCAAGCGCTGAAACTGTGAAAAACTGAATCGGAGCAGACAGGATACATAGCTTAACGGGCAAACCGAGATAAAACGAAAGAACAGCTAAACTCATCGATCATCTCGCTCCGAAGAAAAATCGCGGTTTTGCACTTGCTCGGTTTGGGGCCTAAATGGCCAGAGCGAGGCTATTAGTTGTCCTTAATTGGATGGGGATAAATAATTTTCTATTTTAGCGGCGGGCGCACGAACTGTTCCTCCCGCAAGGGCGTTAATTGAATACTGCGATAGTGCCAGCGCTCGGCCTATTTAACCATGCTTATTTGTAGACATTGGCCTCGAGAGAAAACCATGTTGCTACACTATGGTGAGCACTCGTAAATTTGATCGTTACGGTGGCCTATTTCAGAGTGCACCAAAATGAAGTTTTAATATCAAACTGTCCATACGCGGCATCAGCTGGGGCGAACGGAATTTAAAGTCGGCTAGGGGCTTTGCCCCCTCGGCCGCGTACTGGGGAATTTTGGGGAACGGGGTATAGCCTAGCAATTTTTCGGTCAGTCGTCAGAGTGAAATGCATTCATACTTGTGATACCTACAACGTTTACCTTCAAGATGGAGCAATGTTCCTACAAGATTTTGTTAGTCCGAACATCTATATGCTGTAAAATGAGAGCCAAATAGAACCGATATGAATCCTTATTAACGTTCCCTGGGGAACGGCAAACACCTTAAGCTCAAGATTCAGTGCCTAGAATTTAAGCCATCTTTTATGTTCCAAATTTTCTTAGCTCAGTAGAATAGAAGAAATTTTAAGGGCTTCCTAAAGCCCGACGGAGGCTAATCCCCCGTCCCTAATCTGCGTTTCTGTTCAAGCCCAAACGCGGCATGGGCGTTGAACGATCAACTAAATTACAAATTTGGAAACCAAAACAACAAACCATTGAGCAAGTCCCTATTCCAGTGGTGTGCACGTTCAAGAAAATTTTACCGTGGTCGACTCAGGAATATTCGATAACCCTAACTCAAAAGCAGCAAATCATGTAAAACCTGGACGAGAAGCGTCCATTTTTGTGTGTCTTACCTATGACAACGGGGAATCAGCAGGACTTCGACTTTGTCACCTACAATTTGTCACCTTGCCGTGTAATCGCTCAAGATGCCCAAAACGGAACTTGATGTGTGGAGGTTTGTCAACGAACTCATTAGATTGCCTATGAACGGCCTGTCATTGTTACATTTGGGAAGACTAGACTACCGTAATCCGTGATACGACTTACGAACTTTGATCCGGGGCATCATCTGCTGGGCCCCGTCACGAGACATAAGATGTCTGCGCGGGTCCTCCGTCGATGGAATCCCATTCCAAACACGTAAACCGAAAACCACGAGAAAGCACGAAATAGAAGACAGCTGATAATTAAAGTCAAGCGTCGGAGCCGGTCAGTAGAGTCGACCGAACTCCGCGCTGCCGAAGTAGAACTGATTCCAAGATTCGACGCGTTAGTCGTAACCTCGAAATTCTCGCCTGTAGTTAAGGATGGCGATTTTGTCGCTGTCCAATCGTTGGCGATTTCTTGACGCCCATTTTTTTGGGTTCTTTGTTCAGTGTCCAATTGGGGACACCTCCGGAAATTTGAATTTGACAGCTACCTTAAGCCGTCGATGTCCTTAGAGAGAGTGGGCTTCAATTAGATTTGCCGACATCAAATTTGAACCCTCCGAGTACTCGGAAGTTGACCATCTGCGATTTTCGTCCCAATTTTCTCATGAAAAGCAAACTATGAAGTCACAATTTCCCGTAATTATCGCGGGATGTTCAGCGAAATCGGATCCTAAACTCACAACGTTTAAACTGCTTCCAGTCCCAGCTTAATTCAAACTGTCGAAAATACTTTCGGGTCACGCAATTTCCTTCTTCAGTCCCAATTAGCGTGACAATCTGTTCGACTTTTGATTGTTTGATCTTCCCAACCCGTCCTAACTCAACGACGATCGGCTCAGCCTTTGTGGTTCTCGACTTGCCGCCCTCCCAATTAAGCTGAATATTGCTTTGATGATGACCTCGCCTAGGATGTCCTCGCTCATGAGGACATCCAAAAACATCGAAAAGAATCGAGGTAATTTACGATCTTCATGCGCCTACCTATGTTTCAAAGTCTCTCCGGGGGGAACCGATGACGGGAAAACGCCCGTCTCGGGGCCAGAGACGAGGCAAATCCTAACGTACTCCTACCTGGTCAGGGGCCCTGCTCCAAGGCCCCTACGGTCCGCGGGAGGGCCCTAAAGTCACCCCCCGTTCGTCCTAATCGTCCGTATATTGTCCGTCCGTAAAACTCTAAAATTTTAACGCTTTTTGTATGCGATGTCCTCGTCCGTCCGTTCTTATGTCGTGTCCTTATATACATATATGTGTACCATACATACATATCGACAATATATATACATATATACATATATGTCTGCACACACACAAATACACATGTACAAACACACACTACACACATTAGACATGATGGCGTCCTGAGCGACAGAAAGGTCGCTCAGGATAAACATACACGCACAACACAACTACAACAAAAACAGCCGACCAAAAGCGTCGGTTAGAGAGAGCGACTCAAGAAGACGAAAGGACAGCGAGGACACGAGGAGGGCGTGGCAAGGGAAGCGGGACAAGGGGAATCCCGGGGGATTTTCGAGCGGCTGGGGTAAAATTCGGTTCCAGGACGAAAACTGGGGCCGATCGATACCAAACACGAGGAGGAAGGACGTAATGGCGGGTCGGGACCCACTTATGGGTTCCGATGTACATAAGTGTGGGGAGTTTTAGCGAGCTCTCCTGCGTTAACAGTTGGGCGGAGCGACGGCGATTTAAATGAGGGGTGATATCACTGCCGGGGCGGCAAGGGTAAAAATGGTGTTAAGATCACAACGATTAGAGAGAGTAGTGGCTACGGTAGGCGCGTTTTCGCCGGCTGTCCCGGGTTAACGGGGCGGCGGACCGTGACCCGCCGGGTATTTTTGAAGATGTCTCGTCGAGACGAATCCAATGAGAGGCGGTTCGCCCATTTTGGAGTTGAGCGAAAAATGTCGAATCATCTGTGCCCACTAGTGGTTGGCAACAGAGATTTAGGCACCTTTAAGTGGCTACAGCGGGTCAGCGAAGATTCGGACGGGGGTCCGGCGCACGTCGTTGGACTTGTACAGCCACGATGAACAAAACGAGGGGTCGCATCCACTGGTTCAGAAGTGGGGTGGGACAAAGAGGATGTAAAAAGGCGGGGACTGGCATCAGTCATATGTTACAACGGGGGAGCTAAGGAAACGGGGCGATTTCACCTGAAATAGTCATCCAAAGGGCACACATATATATATATACATTTATATAGTCTGTCATAAAAATATGGAATGTAACAGTCCGGATTCAGCTTTGACAACCCAACTTAGCGTAAGTCTTTATACGTTACAAGCGAGGTTCAGACGTTATTCGGGGCGATTTTGGTGTCCAACAATAGTCCCCAAAATGTTCTACCAACCTGCTCCGGTTATTCCCGGATGATACTGCCCTAGACGGGTGCGGGCCATCAAATTAACCCGGTATCCGTCATTCTTTGTAAGTTCGAAAGCCACCGTACGTGTAAAGTTAGTTGGTTGCGAATGGTGATTTCCCGTGACCATTGCTTAATATGCAGCTAAAACCAAGTAGACTTGATATTTTCGATTCCTGTCTTAATAAACTTGTTAGCTTGAACGTGCAGCCAGGGGCCTCCTATTCCCGGACGGTCATAACCGTCAAAGTTTTAACGTATAGTGGCGGCTGATTGGGGTTCGGCGTGATTCCTGGTTTCTGTCGGTGGGGGATCCATGCTCAGTCTTACGCGTTGGTTGAAACAGCTTAATTCTCCCTAATTCAGTCAAATAACAACACTCGTCCCGGTTAGAATTCGACAAACATAATGTCAGATATATACACGGCATAATTCACAACCTTTTCGAAAAAGGAACCACAAATGATATACGGCATAATTCACAACATTTTTATGAAAGGAACCATAAATGATATATACGGCATAGTTACGATATTTTGTGAGAAGAAACCATAAATGATGTATACGGCATGGATTGCAATATTTTTATACAAGAAACCATAAATGATATACACGGCATAGTTCACAACATTTTTACAAAAGAAACCATAAATGATATATACGGCATAGTTCACAAGACTTTTATAACAGAAACCATAAATGATATAAGCGGCATAGTTCACGACATTTTTATAAAAGAAACCATAAATGATATGTACGGTAAAATTCACAACATTTTTATAAAAAGAACCATAAACGATATGTACGGTAGAATTCACAACATTTTTTTATAAAGGAACCATGAATGATATATTTCATAAAATTATAAAGGAACCATGAATGATATATTTCATAAAACCAACCATGATTACTCAGTCTATTTTGCAACACGGTTCTGTGTGGTTCTGGAGCTGGAATCATGAAAACGCTCGTAACGGGATCGGAACGGGCCTGTTACACATTCAAGCAAGATAAATGTTCACCAGTTAGAATATAAACCTTCGGATAACGAATATATACCAATATGCAAAACTCCACTGTTGAGTTTCACTTCGATGAACCAATTTGTAACTGCCACTTTGAAACAAAATATGACACAGTATCCATAGCAGTCTGGATCTTAGTAGGAGAAGGTTATTCAAAAAATTTAGCAAGCACATAAATCATTAATATGCATGCTCATAGGGGAGAAGAAGTGATTATCCCGTCCCTGACGCTCGGTCCCCTGTCGGGGTGCCCTCATCTCCCTGGAAGGCAGCCGAACTTCCAGAGGCTCCGCATCCCCTTCGTTGAAAGCGAGCGCAATATCATGTCAAAAATCGAGGGGGAAATGGGCATATTGGGGAAAATTGGCAAAAATTATGAAAAATTGTTAGGTCCAAAACATTTCACAAATTTTGGAAGTACCCGTTATTCCCTTTGGACCTCGAACCTCGTGTGTGTATGTAATAATGGCTCGTTATTCTCTTGGAACAGAGTCTATGAAAACGGACACAGACGGTCAAAATTCATATAATTTATCTAGTATGCAATCTGGAAATTCAACTGTACCTCAAGATACCGTTCTTGCACTTCTTTTGTTTTATTTTTAGATAACTTACAAAATTTAATGATCATACACCGATATCCCGGAGAGATAGCGGATGCTTCGAGGTGGATGGTTATGAGCCTTCCGGGGAGGATAACATTTTCGCACTCGCTATGTGCATGTAAGCATTATTACTAAAAGAGCAATTTCAAGACACGTTTTTCATTGAACGGCATCAAAAACCTTTGAAAATCCATAAAAACCGCATCTATCTTAAGAATATTAAGACTATCAGGAACTAAACTTCAGTCGTTTACACGCTCCATGACTTAAGTGCAAATGGGCCTCGTATTAAGAAACCCATGTTCGGCACCGCCCAACATTTTGCAAAAAGCAATAATATTATCACAAATAATTTTTTCGAGACCCTTCAAAATGGACTTGCGAGCGAAATATGTCTATAATTACAAGGAAGGGGTCGTCAACCTTTTTTAAAGATTGGCACTACGTCGGCAATTAACTATGATTAAACCAGTATACTTTCGAGGAAAGGTATTTTAAGTAGGCATATCACATACAGGGTTCGGCTGCAAATTTACACATTAATCCCTGAGGTGTGTTAATAGAGTTACCAGAAAATCCATATATTATTGATTTCAATATATCGAACAGAACTCGCTGAAAGATAACAAGAGAAAATAGAGATATTACCGAACACACTTTAACGAAGACTGGTCGGGAAAGCCAGTATCTTTAGTAGAAATTGTCGAGAAATTACTACTAAAAAGTCCACACATTGTACAGGTAACAATTGCATAATTTCCGACACAATTTTTAATTCCAGCAATTTTATCGCGATAAAAGTTAATTCAGACCTAGCATAGTTAAACATTTTTCACAATGCTACCGGATTTTAAGGTCTTATGCTCAAATTTGTTTAAATGGCGTTTGCGTAAACAAGACATTTAACATACATTTTGTAAGCTGTAGTAACACCAGTTCTGTGTTATTTCCATTGACGTTTTTGAGGCATATAAAAGCGCAACGAATTTGAGGAGGTAGAATACGAAGACTACGAAAAATATGTATTTTATTTTAACGAAGCGAATTAATTTGTCATTAAAAATTATAGATAAAAATACCGTCCATATTCCACATGGCCGTCCAGTCGAGGCCAAGTAGATGTCGATACATTCTGGCTGGAGTTTATGCTACGGAACGAGCGATAAACCTTGAATTATAAATGGGGTCAAATTGACTGGTGTTCGCTACTGCTGAAGGCTTTAGCGAGACTACAGAAAAGATGCGCTAGACGGTGCATATTTAAACCGAAATCAAAAATGTTAATTGACCTTATGGTATCAAGTACGATTTGATTAAGGCGTTTTCAGTAACTAGGCGATGCAAAATGTCATGCGCAGTAGTAGTTGCAAAGTTGAAAATAAACCCATCTACGTTAAGGAAATTGAAATCACCCAATAGTCAGACCGTGTATGAAACTGAACACAGCCCAAGCTTGCTAAGTATTAGCGTTTCCGAAATACGCCGCAGACTACTTTAGCTTATGCTTTATGCGATAGTGTATCGTACCGGCAGAATTTTGATAATACTTATATCAGCATCTCAGTATCAAGAACACCAGCCGATGAAGAACTAAAGATAGAAATTTGAATACACTGAAAACATGTTTTTCGTTTGGGCCTGAACACAGCCCCGCTCGCTAACTATTAGTGTTTTAGAAATACGCCGTAGAAAACTTTGGCATAGGCTTTGTGCGGTAGTGTATCGTACTGATGGAATTTCGATAACACCTATATCAGCAACTCAGTATTATAACACCAGTCAATAGAGAGCTAAAGATAGTATCTTGATTAAACTGAAAACATGTTATTCTTTTGGACCTGAACACATCACAAGCTTGCTACCTATTAGTGCTTCCGAAATTATGCGCAGCAGACAACTTTGGCATACGTTTTGTGCGATAGCTTATCGTACTAACAGTTAATACCTATATCAGCATATCAGTATTAATAACACCTGTCGGTGGACAACTAAACTTAGTAAGATGAATAAACTGAAAGCATGTTATTCTTTTCGGCCTGAACACAGCCCTGGTTTCCTAACTATTAGCGTTTCAGAAATACGTCGCAGACAATTTTGGCATACGCTTTATGTGATAGTATACCGTACTGACGGCATTTCGATAATACCTATATCAACGTCTCAGTATTAATAACACCAGTTGATGGAGAACTAAAGATAGTAATTGGAATAAACTGAAAACAAGTCTTTTGGACCTGAATACAGTTCCCGCTTGCTAACTGTTAGTATTTCCTAAATAACTTTAGCAGAAAACTTTACCATACGCTTTATGCGATAGTACATCGTACTGACGAAATTTCAATATTACCTGTATCGGCATCTCAGTTTAGCTAGTATCTCGCAAACGAGGGTGAAACGGAGCGAGCGTGGTTTCATTTTTAATTTATCATTTTTAATCACCTGTAACAGGCGGTGTTAGATGTATATACCACCCTAAATCATGTAGAACTCTGGACCCATCGCAAATCCTAAACCTCGTCGACTTCAAACCCACCGAAAACATGTGACAACGCAGCACATATTTGTATCGGTCTCTAGTGATCGCATTCCGCCTACCGGAAAGCCTATTGCACAATTCTTCGTGACCTGTACGCAATACGTAGAAAACTATTGAAGACAGACCATATGCTGGAAATCGAGTTCGTTGACTCTAAACCCGTCGAAAACCCATCAAATATGCATGCTGGAGTTCAAATAACCAAATCATTGTATTCAGCCTTCCCAAAAACCTCCATGTAAATGTATTTTTGTTGTGATATACCAAATTTACTGAAGACAGGCTATTCTCTAGAAATCGAGTTCATCGACCCTAAACTCGATGAAAACGCATGAAAATGCATAATATACGCGTGCCGGACTCTAGATCATCAAACCATCGTAGTCAACCTATCGGAAAACGTTTGATAACCTGTACGCAATCATATGTAAACAAACA
This sequence comes from Trileptium ribeirensis, assembly GCA_030248225.1. NCBI lineage: Eukaryota > Metazoa > Nematoda > Enoplea > Enoplida > Thoracostomopsidae > Trileptium > Trileptium ribeirensis. Next base: position 21,733 of record JASANE010029142.1, on the reverse strand, counting down.
ACTGAAGACAGACTATATTCAGGAAATCGAGTTAATTAACCCTAAACCCAGTGAAAACCCACCAAATATGCACGCTGGACTTTAGATAACCACAACATTGTATTCAGCCTATCGAAAAACCTCTATGTAGATTATTTTTGACGTCAAGTACCAAATTTACTAAAGAAAGACCGTATTCTGGAAATTAGATTCATTGACCCTAAACCTACGTAAAACCATTGAGAAGACAAGAAATATACGCGCTGGACTCTAGATAACCAAATCATTGTATGTAGCCTCCACGAAAAGAACATTCTTGATGCCCTGCACGGAATACATAATCAGACAAATGAAAACGCACATTTTGGAAATCGGGTTCGTTGACCGTAAAACCCTTGAAATACCGTGAAAATGTATAATATAATCAAGTTGGACTATAGATAGCAAAACCATCGTCTCTGAGGTGCTTGATAACCTAATAGACACTCGTTGTAATGTACAAACAAGCAACAGATGGCGAAATTAAAAAAATCGATATTTCTGGCAAAGGCTCGACGAACCATATTCGAGCCCACAAAAGTCCCGGGAGTGGTCAACACAGTTGTGGATCTGGATGAGCTGATTCTTCATGGAGATCGCGAAATATGGGTTGTGAAACGATGATACCCGTATGGCCAGATATCGCACAGATCCCTTAAAACCCTGTGTTTTTGCCATTTCGACCCGGAAGATGGGGCGGAGCGTTCGCGTTCAACTCAACATCGTCATCGCTTTTGCTATATTTCAAAAAATTTGTCGAAATCCGACCATCTTAAATTGAGTCTTGAATCACAGAGATAGGCAAAACAAATTTTCCCGATTTTCCCCCTAGCGCGTCTTCTGGAAGTTCCTCTCGCTTGGGTCGCCCCGTTTCAATAACACGAGTCAATGTTGAACTAGGTAAAATCACTACACGCTGTTTCTCCAAATGTAAAAGAAAATTCACAGGCAGAGGGCGTCTATCTAGTTTCCATGATCTCTTAGACAAATATATGTGACTAAATAAATATTGTTAACCAAACATTACCGCAGCAGCAATTCACTTCGTCAAACATTAAATAGCGATTCACTATATCGAATTGGTCTACCTAAAAGACGACTTTAGCGTAGCCGGCAGTGGTATTATATTGTTCTAGAAAACGCAAGACAATAAATAACCTTAATAATACTGTAAATGTAATAAATATTTCACTATTGTTGTTAATCACGACACACTCAAAGGTTGTTACTCTTGACGTTACTGTGTCATCGAAACAATTATTTGGCATTCAAAAAAATTAAAGGAACGTAGTGTAACTGTTATTTTTATTTTATTCAGCTTTTAATGATTTGTAAGTGGACCGGTCCGTACCTGAGCACCTTTCCGGTCCGGAACCATCATTACTAAAAGTGCCTCATTGGTGTGTTTAGTAGAATTCGCAATGTGGTACACTAATTGCACGTGCATTGTTATTAACTTTTGGGAGGTACTCCATGAATAGAGCTATTACAGTTTCCAGACAGTTCAGCGGTTTGCGTTACTCCACTTGCAATGTAACAACCCGAACTGTATTCGTACGCTTGCGTCTATCAAACATTGCATAATAGGTTAACTATATCTGGAGCTATAGAGTTAAAACACAGTATTCCTGCAGATCTACGTCAATTAATGCATACTATACAATTTCAGATGTCTTTGTAAAGTAAGTATGCATAAAAACAAATTCTACGCGTCTCAGTCAAGTATTTTCAACTAAGTAAAATTGGAACTACAAATAAAATGATTAGAAAAAAAGAAAAAACAAAAATTGAAAAATAAATCCTGGCACTTAGCTACGTAATAGAACAGCCACATTGTATGCGCCAGAGGATATGATTCAGTACCGAATGGAAATTCGCTTAGACTGTCGGGGTGGCCCTTTTAATTTTGATATAGCCAAAAGGGGTAAAAGACACAACTATATTTACTAGACAATGTTATCATCGGTTACTACTTTACCGTATAAAGATATCGAGTTCATAGCTATAAAGATGGTGCAATTTCGTGAATTTTACTGTACTAAAGAACAAACGGTTGTTGAAACTAATTGCAATGACATGCTTGATGCGATTTTTATAGAAATATCACCTATAAATTAGCAGCGAACACTTTTAAAATAAAATTTTCAATTATAATTCACACATTTGACGGTATTTCGTTATTACAAAAAGCTGTTATACTGCTAAAATGGAGTCCTATATTGGCCCAATGTATTAATCTCCTTCCTACCTATCTTATCGCTATGTATACGCCTATTTGCATACAGTTCCAGTCTTCTATTGCACAACTGCGCGGAAAAATTGTCTCCACTGAAATTCTTAGCTGCAAAAATTTGTTGAAGCTACTTCTAAGCTGTTTATTTGATATAGCCCGTTTTAAGCTTTACTGCGTCTTTTTTCTTAAAGAATGCGAGCTTGATGTTTTAGGATTCACACGGTACTGTTTTAGACCACCATACAGTTTGCACATCAAACTAAAATATATATTAAGCAGGAGATGGAGTTTGATAGAATGTGTTAAAAGTTGAATCTTAGTATGAGACTAGTTAGAAGACACACATAGCTAGAGATTCTATAAACGAATTACAATTATAGATAGTTATATATATAAATATATATATTTATACATATATATGTACATGAATCTAATATAATTAACGATATTTGTATATTCATATATTTATATATTTACGATTGTATATTTATATATTGAATACATTATATGTATGCTTATATAAATATATGCAGGTGCTTGTGTATTACAAACGTTTATTTGATTACAGCTTTCTAAATTGAATATTTGATGTCAGCATTACAGTTATACCAAAGCTTAAGTTGCACAATTTTTACATCTCTGTGTAAATTTTTCAAGAAGCACACTAGCTTTGCCTCTACGTTCTGCAGTTGTTTGGAAGCACTTTAAATCGCTTTAGCTGTCTGACTTGGAATAAAAAGAAACTGCAGCTGTATGGTATATATCAACATCAGCAGTTTTGAGTGATTCACGGAACGCAATTTTTAGCTATGCTTTAAAGAAATACGTATATGCTTTTTTATTTGTTATATATTATATTCCTATTTGAAGCAAACAAATAACTAAGTAAGAGTGTCCGAACCACCGTATTCGCTGAAGACACTATCCGTGACTAAGCATCCCGTTGCCCAGAGTGGGGCAGAGAGGCCCCAAAATTCACCTTTGTTGCCTATGCACAACGAAGTAATGGAGCCTAGAAACAATTTAGCGTGACTTTAGAAATAGACAACTGTAACCTGGGAATTGCTGGTACAATGCAGCTTAAAGTAACCACAGTTCATGTGTCATGGTGTGGCATGTTCAAAGTAGTGATACTTATTTCAAAATCATGTCCACCGATAAGATCTGAATTTTTAAACAGGGGTCCATTCTGCTAGACAAAGAATTCAATAATCTTCTTTATTGTAGCCTTTACTCATAGCTTTTTTTTGCATCGAAGATTGGCCAGAAAATGCCGCAACCAATAATTTACTCTTCCTTTTTCTCTTCTAAACAGGGAACAAGCTAACTACATAAATTTTCGATTACCGCGGGGTGTACTGTTTGCCCCAAATCTCCTAGCACCAAAGGCATGCCAAAAATTGCCTAAAATTAGGGACAATTTGGTAGAAATCGGCACAGATTAGCTAGAACTGATGAATATTTCAGCAAAAACTGGGTAACTTCGAGAAAAAATGGCAAAAAGTAGCAAACATTAATGAAAATTTTAGGAAAACATGGGGAAAATTGGCAAGAACTTGGAACAATGATTCCGAAATTGGGAAAATAATGTGTTCCTAAGAAATTTAATTTTTAGAATTTACCATCTTCCCTGCTTTTCCCACCTCCCTACACCCATCGAAGACCTCCCGCCCACTGAGCAATCCACCTCCCTGCACCGGTAGACCATGGTCACTTATGCTCTAGGTATCGTTCATTCATTGAATTTTCCGCATCGAGGATTGGCTTAAAATAGCTTATCCCCGGCCAATAATTTATTTGAGCCCTAGTCACTGCTAAACTGCCAAAATAGCAGCTGTAATTGTATATGAACAATGTGAATTTACCCTGGAGTTTACCGAAGGTAAATATTAAACATTTATTCGATATAAATTTAAATCAGTATAGGTCCTGAAATGAAAGACTGAAAGAAAGTTGTGGGCCAAAAATTATCGGCATTTGGTCCATTTTATAGGTTAAATTTGACTGTAGCCATAATAAACACACAAAATATTATGCTGACTTACACAATTACTTAAATAGGTTGGCACATACAATAATCATAGGTGCGAGTTTATACGCGCATCCAGCTTTACTAAAATATTACGGGTCATACACAAATTTGTATAATTTGCCGTTTGTCTAAAGGTAATCATAGGCCATCGTGAGTACGTATCATGTTCAACTATAGTTTGTCATGTTGAGGTGGCTAAATGTTCTATTGTGAGATGTAATTAGATTAATGATTGAAAATAGAAACTTTCATTATTATTCAAGTACCCAAAATAATTTAATTCTGTAAATGTCTTTAATTGGTAGAACTTCTACAGCTCTTGGTAACCAAAATATAGCTTCTACTTACGGCCCCATGACTCTAAGGGCCAAAGTAACCTTGAGGGGCGTAAATAAAATGCAGGCCACGCTGTTCTCGATATACTAAGCCTAAGCATTAGCTTTAGCGTAAGCCGGGGTGCTTTATATGGGAAGTAAACTAAGCCTAATTCGGAGGTGGGGGCTGCTCTCCCGAAACCCCCGCTCTAAGCAATTGTTTTTCTAACGTTATAACGTAAGATCCATCAGTTTTACTTGATAATTTTGTGTTGTGTGCAAATTCTAAAGTTTTGTTTGTAAATTTGTGAAACTCAACTGTTACTGTGAACGATAATAGCGGTCACGGGCTGTTCTAACCCTATAACTGGGTGAGGGTCGATTGCTGCATTGATTACTAAACTTGTACCCCCCAATTTCAACAAAATCGGCGCTAGCAATAGCCCACATGTTTTTCCTTACAGCCACGAATTGCCGCCAATATGCTATTCGCATTCGTTAATTAGATATAAATTGCGATATAAAATCTAAAAGCTTATGTTGAATACAGCTAAGCAGACTTTTTCGTCACATAAAAATTGTTGCCCTTCCCCACTCCAAATATGCATTGCCCCCAATAAGAACTTCGGGTGTTTCCCGCTTCAGGTTTTTATTCAATAAACACTAGTTTCGCACCGCCCAATTTTGTTTAAGACCTACGCGTCAGAATTAAAGGAGCTGTAGGACTAAATGTGTTTGTATACAAACAGGTATATATACTTTAAAGATTTAAATTCAATTCCGCCATTTATTAGCTACACGCAACAGTTTGCAAGTGTGCTTAAATTTACAAGTATATTATTTCTGCCCAAATATACTTGATAAAATGAATATAAGCTTATTTTACATTTTTCCCAAAAATTCTCGTAGCGGGATTTTTCACAGATGTGTAGAAAAAGTTCAAGAAATTTAGTTCTCAATGTTCATTTTAGTCAGATGTACTGGGTACTTGGTAAAAATATTAGACTTTAAAATTATAAATACCCGTGGGTTCATATTAAGTAATACCTAACATTAATTCACCAAAAATAACTTTGACCCATCAAATTCCTGAAATCTGTTATGGACGCATGCAAATGCTTTCTCAAGTTGCAGGTAGGGGTGATGATCACCAAGGAAATAGTAACTGATTGTGGCAAACACTATTCCGAGTGTGATACAATATTAAACGAGAAAAGTTCGAAATCTAGCGTTACGAATGTTAACAGTTGTTTTAAATATTAATTGCAAGGTTCTACTGTATTTGAAGTTATAATTTGCGATTCGTAATGTTATTGCAACAAACATACTTCAGAAACCGATTGACGTATGCATGTTGTCAAATTATTTTCCACTGCACGGAGTTGGATATGCATATTTAAATAAGCGCAGTTGTGCATATCACGGATTTTTGATGATTAGGGATCAAACAACCCTCTATTTTGATCCGAAAGCAATAAGATTTTCGTTATCATCATTTGTAACTTGGTACTAAAAATTTTGGGCCAAATCAACAAGAATTTGGCTTTCATCTACTGTAACCTATAATTAAAAAAAACAAGTTTAGCTAGAATTTTCTCTATATTTAAATATTTTCGTAAAGTGTACCTCAGTTGGGGTACATATTGCAGTAACAATACTCTTATAGTTTACATCATCGATTGAGCATGATGAGCAAAACTCATATTTTTGGAATATTTTTCAGAAGTGTGCAATTTAGCCATGCTTACAAATGAGTGACGGTTTTAAAGTAGCTGGAATTTTCCTGCGGCTATTTGTAACTTGGTAGTCAATGGTAATAACAGTTTGAAACTCATATACTAATCCAAAATCGACAACAAGTTTGTTGTTGTCATTGCATATAAATTCTATATGTGTACGGCGATTTGGCTGAAATTTTCACAGCATTTATGATCTTAAATGAAATTCTTGTTGTAACATCCCATGGTTATGACCTTTTACAAATTTAGTATATGCTGGAAACAAGAGTTCCTATTTCAATCGGATTAACCATATTTGACATTACCGTTTAAAAGGGCAAAAATTGAGGCAAAAATTTAATATCTCATAGGTATGCATAGTGCATAGTTCCATCGCCGAGTCACTTTTATTCTAAACAAATACTACTAGCCACGGGAATATGAACAGTTGCCGATGGGCCCAATGATTTCAGCGCAGCATCCGGTTATTAATAACTGCTATATTTACAATAAGGTAATGGCAACTGTTAATATTTTTGTGCTGCTGTGTGTATTTTAAGTAAGCCACACTATTGCGGTAGCAATCCGCTTTTCCAGGGATAGAGCGCAATAGAAACAACGAATGATATATGGTATAACCAGTGATCGGGCTGGTTATTCTTAGAAATGTAACAGTTTTTCCGGTTGTGCCGCGAAATTCGGTTAGCTAACTTTAGTTCTTTTATTACCAAATTCTTGTGGTTCGGAGGCTGATAGTTTCGTTCTGCCCGTTCCAATTTATTAAGATCACGATGTTCGTGACATTTCAAATGTCTTTTGGGAAACTCACAGCAAAGTTCAAACGATCCCCACAGTGTAATACAGGACGCCTTTGAAAACTGCTGGACCTAGTGGTTAATAGTATCGTTATACCATTGCATAGATTATGTGCTCGAATCCCTGTTGTACCTCTATTTTACTATATAAGTAGCTTTAGCCCCAGCAAATATATGGTCTCAAGACAAGATGTTGTTGCTGCTGTTGTTGAGATCTGTATTCTAATTAATGGCATAATAATAAAAGCCGCCTGACGTACAAACACATAATTAGATAAACGTGAAGCACTAAATAAACGGTAAATCGAAAAAGTCCTTGATCCACCTAATGTGATATAAATAAAAGACCAAGCTTATGTTTTAAAGTAAAAAAATTCCTCAAATATCAGCGACAGAATTATAGAAGCTTTTTACCTAAACTGGTAATGGGCGTTTGATTTTAAAATTTGACTCCAAATTGATATGCTTGAAAAATATTAACTGACACAACACTGCCAATTTTCAGTTCAAATCTCATAGTACTATATTCTCATTATACATTACAAATCCTTTAGTGCTGGCTTCTCTGTTCGCTAAAATTTTTCATGACAACATGAGTGACAACGCTTGCTTGAGGTTGTCAACTGGAAGAACTGTACATTTGACCTAAACAAGTGGCTTATCAAAATCTTAGCAGAATTAAGCTTTTATAGAAAAGCTAAACAAATTGAAATTGAATCGCATTGCTAATACGCTATGGATTGACAGTAAAAATTTATAGACCCAATTTTTTTATGTTGCGAAAACGTATTGTTAATTTTTTAGAACTGATTGTTTATCGGCAGGAAGGAAAATTTTCCAAGGCAAAGTAAACAAGGCTAAGTCTAAAATCTTGTGAGAAGCACAGACGAAAGGGCACTAGTTTTGCGTCAGGGGGAAAAATTCCAGATTGCCAGCCTGTTCAGTTTCAAGACGATGGCAATAAAGCATTGTTTGTATTTGTGAAACCTCCGACAATATTCTGAAAGGGAGTTAACATGGTTGAAATTGCAATAATGGGTACGCTAGCGTCATATGTATTTTATCTAATGGCTATAGTAAATATTGCTAAATATCGAAAAATGTTTCATAGTCAGAGGAAACCCAATGGTTCCAGCAAAGCAGCAGCATCTTCTGTAGTATTTGAGCAGCTATGGGTACTAAGATTAACGCCATAGACCCGTTATAAATATATATTGACATGATGTCCAAGCAATTTTACATTTATAGCATATATGAAACGTATTTCCGTACTGTATTAGCTTCAGCCTCAACAGCTATCCACTGCCGGATCTATTGGGTGACACTAAAGATTTATTAATAACAATCAGATATCGCCATTAACACAAATATTTATCAAGTGGCAAGCCAAATTTCTGTGCGGTTGGTTTCCTTGTATTACCTCACAGTTTGATTTTGTTGGAAAAGGCAAATTTACAACATCATGTCTCAGGTAAGCGTTTTATATGTACTTGCTTTGTATACGATATATATTTACGTTGGAATCGCAGACCACAATCGGGTCGGACTATGGTCGGGGTTAATCCGGTTGGGCATTGTCGGGTATAATTGGGTCTGGTTGTGTTCAGGTAAGGCTTTCTAATATTTAATTTAGGTTGACCACATTGATTAAAGAACTCGCTGAAAGGGCATGTATTCGAGGCAGCGGCAGCAGTAATCAACCTGAGTATTGATATTGGTCACGTTTTCGTCGTGCCGTCCGGATAGGTTTTCATAAAAAATAATCTGAAAAGCCATACACAGTCTAGTTACGATAATTCCAATGTTTTGTTAGCCAATGAATTACTGGGTCGGGCCATTTCTGGCCGATATTTTTCAACCCAAGGTGGACTCTACTTCGAACAACCTTCAGGCAGCGATATTGTTACGCTTAACGATTGTATGAACCGTTACAGATAGATTCGTCACTTATACGAGACGTTTAAATATGCACATATTTACATAAATAGTTAAGCACTGAGTACCATAGTTCTCGATGATATAAAAGAAATTTAAGGGCTACATCGGTTTAAAATATGATTGAGAGCTACACGACAAACTATGTTCACTTCTACATGTTCTATAAAAAGAAAAAGAACTTGGTCTCATAACTCAAGAATTAAATACTCCGCCGCGACCGTTAGCTTCAGGATATTCCTATTTCGTGAGTTAACCATTTGATACCGCAAACGGTAGTTAGTTCAAGACCAGGCAGTGGCAGGAACAGTAAATGTTCATTATCTGTAAAGTATTCATGGTTAAACTAAACCAAGTCGGTAAAGTTTTCTCGGTTTATACTTGTGACAATGGCAACAATAAGTGTAATTTTGGGCAGTGAAGAACTGTCGACCCCATGTTTAGAAGCGACAGGACAGGTATTCTTAATATTGCAAAGTCAACAGTATATTCGTTCATATAAGGTACACGTGCGCTGTTGAGTCTGTTGTATATATCACATATCAGTCAAATGCAAAACTTAAATTGTCTAGTCTTAAATTATAATCATATTTAAAACAGCTTTGACCCAAAGCAGGTATGTGATTTGAAGAATTTATTCCTCAGCTTATGTGTTGGTGGGATAATATATATCAGTGGTATGTGATTATGTAGCCTAGAGGTATCAGCATTGTGAAAATTTGAATGAAATAATGAGTATGTAGTATTGGTAGGCTGTAGCAGCAGCCACAACGGTTCGCCACCAAATTTGAAATTCTACGCGGCAGTGTGAACGAAATAATCCTGGTCAAAATTTGTCGCATAACATGATTGAACACATTATTATGGCTTTAAATATTTTTTAGAAACCCGTGCAATAGTTACTAATGATATTAAACATGCAAAATAAGCAAGAAAGTGGGTTTGAATATGCGATAATGAATTCGGCACAAAAACGCAATGCAATGATAATCTAGCCGACAATAACTACGCGTATAGGATAAGTGTTTATGGTCGGAACTACATAAGAATCAATATAAATGTTCTAAATTGCTTCAGGATAGTCAAGAATTAAAATGTTTAATTTCAACCCCAACACACACGGTGACCCAAGAGAACTTACGACTCATTATAGCAGTGCTATGACGTAAATAGCTGCTATCATATTTTCAGGGTATTTAAATCGGCTCATTCATATAATGCTAGATTTACGATAGCATGCGTAGGTGCTGTCATAATTATGAACCATGTCTAACTAAACTAGTTTCCGTGAGCTATGGTTGAGCCGTTCAATTATGCAAATGTTCAATAGCTTAGCCAGGCCTGTTGTGACTAACCTAGAGTCCAGCACTACTATTTCTGACAAATGAAGGGCTCTGCAGGACTGTCACAGAACAAATTTTATTCAGTGTTTCTTTGACTGTGAAAAATAATTCTACAATGTTGTAGGACCTTAATAGGCTCGTCGCAAACTGGCAAAGGACAGCAGACACACAGTATCTTACCACAGTTCCGTCAAGCAGAAATCTGATATTCGGTTTTTAGTTTAGAAATTTTCAGTATGTATGCCTTGCCCTCACTGCATGAGACAGTGGGCTACAAATGTTTCAACAATGTTCCTACATTCATATTTACCAAAACTAAAAAAAACTTTTAAATTACGGTTAAGATTTAAACTCAAGTTTTGACCAAAATATGATCAAAGTTTTACCTCATATTTTTAGCAAAATGTTCCAACGGCTTAGCGCACCCTTAAACTCTTTCTCAGCGGCTTAGACTCGAACTAAACGGAGTCAAACCTAAATCACAATTTGTCATTTCTACTATATAGCTGTAACAATCTAGTCATAATTTAGTCAATCGCTCGAATAATCCTTTCATGTTCAAAGTTGCCAGTTGGCGACAGCGCATGTTGAGAATCTTTGAGTTAACAGAGTTTGCTATTTGGTGTATATTTGCCTGTGTATTGTTATTCGTACGCTTTGCGAGGTTCATAAAGAAACCTTGCAATAGTATCTAGCTAGTTCCCGGTTTGACGCGCAACTTGCGGTCGTTCAACCCGGGTTCGATTCCTGGTGCAACCTTCAGTATGTCAAATATTGCACGATCAGTATGTCAAAGATTGCACGATTCAGAGCTGAAAGTAGTTTGGGCATTAGAAGAGTAAAATATAAATTTTTTGTTCTGCAGAAATTCGTCCACTATTAAGGCTCAACGGTAGTTGGAGAAATTCAAGCGAATTTAGTCATTGCTATGAAATTAGTCTCTCTAATTGGAATATAACTTACTTTTAACAAGATAAATGCTTGAAGGATGTTTGGCAGTAGTAACCGGAACTTTCTCACTTTGCCCGTCATTTTAAATATTTTAACTGTTTACGCTTGGAAACAGGAGAATAATGCATTATAAACGCAACATCCGTGTCATGTTCGAAGCGCAGATTGACTCGTTGTTGTGTCGTTGTATTGTTGATTATTCTCCGCTACCGTTGGGCCTCAGCTGCATAATTTGTGATAGTAATTATAAATCTGTATTTAAAACTACTGTTGTTTACGTTTAATGCACAAGGGTTGCGAAAATACACATTTTTCATTAAAACTGCAACCCCAACTTATATCTTCTGACAAACATATGCTTCTGTAGTTGTGTATTTTGTTGCGCTATAAATGAATTTTAGGAAGATATTCGGCCAGAACGTCGAAAATGGACGCGAGAACAGCTACATGGCGGTGCAACAATGCTTAATTTGCAAACAGGAACAAATCAATACGATTCACAAAAAGGAATGACTGGAATTGGGATGCCAAGGCTTCAGCTGTCAATTACCAAAGACAAAGGATATCTGATACCAGATCGCGTTGTATGTTAGAGTATTGGGTGGCGCGTTTACGAAATTCGAATATTTAGCCATAAAAAGTCATTTTTATAAAAAGTCAAATTATTTTATCCTGAAAACTAAATTAACCAAAAATTCCTTAAACATTCGCTTAGTCATACACCTGAAAACCGTTTCTGAAATAGATGCCAAATAAAATGGTTATTGCTAGAGAATTTTTTAGTTTTTTTTCAATTTCAGTAAAGAATTGTCTAGTATTTTTAATCAAAAACTTTGTTAGAAGGCTGTGTTCTCTGAATACTACTGGTGCAATATAAATTTAGGTAATGTATATTTATAAAATATATAAGCAGCTCTGACATTGGTTAAGGTATGTTTTGGCATCAGAATTACTGCCTCACACGGTCGGTAGTCAGCTATTATGACACATACCGTGGTTGTCGGAGAGATCGGAATTGACTTGGAATTAAATTAATTAAATTGATAAATCAACTCTATACCCTTGCACATTAACAAGCCCTTACTATCAGTATAAAAAAATCAGTGCAATACATTCTTGTATTAAAGCTTTCAAATTCTTCTTTCCAGCTAAAATTTGATCAGGACTTGATAAAGTCATTGGAAAGTTTTTAAACGCATGTTTTGAATAAATTATTATTTTGTAAAACAGCCGAAAAACGATAGAAGCATAGTGTAAAATTCAGCTAAGGTATGGACCAACAGGGAATTGCATTGTGACGTTCTAAGCTGCAGCTAAACACTACAACATTAATGGGCCAGCTGGACACATGTATGAATTCTATTATTTTATTAGTACGTTATTTTGTCAACAGAAACGATGCTGGATACTGCGACTATTTTTGCCTAGTAACCTGTCTACTGGGTGTACGTGTTGAGTTTACGAATTCTCCATCTGAAATATCCATCAAAAATGTATATACCTACCACCAAAACAGAGGAACAGAAAAGAAAGAATAAGATATTTCTCTATGATACTCTGATGTTCAAACGTACTAGATGTCACGAGTATATTCGGCAATAATCCATCAATTTTGGGGGTCGTGAAAACAATTGATACCAAGAATTCTTGCTGAATTGGAAGGTCAGCACACTCCTAGTTTTATGGGAAATAGAATATATCCCTAAGTTTGATAGAGCATAGGTCGGACTACAATTTTGTCCACGGGATGAGTGGACAACTGTCATTGGTTCAACCAAAATATTCGAAAATCGTCGCTTGATCTACTCCACAACAAAGACGCGAATTAATATGCTTTGCTCGTTCAAGAAATAGCCCGTGACGTCTAACACGGTTACACATTACAGTGAAGATAAGTGTCGTACTACACCCATTTATACTCTTGGTGACACCACCAATTTAAATTTTACAAACTTTTTGCAGCTACCTATAAGTTCGTTATTTTTTCAGGGTGACGGTATCTTGCGTGGCCAATACGGATCGAACCAATTTGCTTCGCAAAAAGGCATGACCCTCATCGGTACCAATCGAACCCAAGTCCAGCCGATACACTATCGCGATGATATGGCTCCAGGACAAGATAAAAAGTCGGAGACTATTGTCATTGGCCAAGTAATATGGTCTAAGTATAATCTTATAGTTTATTGGATAAAAATATAAATTTCGCTAATTTCTGAAAAGGCATTAATCCTGTGCTTGAAAGCCTGATTTAATACATCAAACATTAATTCGTCCGATGCTACTGACTATAGTTTGAATTGTTTGGCGCACATGTGATGGCATCACATTCAAAGTTAGGTAGAATGATAAACCCCTGGTGATCGAGGAAGTGTAAATATATACACAATTAGTTTATCTCATGATGTGTACAGCTTAAAATTCACACTTCACTCCAACAGTTATTTTCGTTCAAAATATCCCGAACATTATCAAGTAATTACATACCGTGGGATTGTGAAAGTGTCAGACATCCGTCGAAAAGGCAATTGGGATTTCTTTTGTGGGATAGTTTTTGGCTAGATATCACGATTATGTATGGAATTAGTGTTTATTCTTGAAACATAACTATGCAGAATATAGTTCATCCTGTTTAACATTCCCGGTGTATCACAAACGCAATAGCATATAATCTAAATTTCAGCAGTAGTGGTCCAGTCAGGAGGGCGCCGTGTTTCATGGTGATATCCCGTGTTCAAAATTGAGACTGGATTTTTTCAGCGCTATATTCTCTATAAAATCAATCAGAACCATGTGAACGATATTTTAGATACGTCAATCAAACACAATCAACTGTATCAGCTGGTGTCACTATATGAACCCTCTGCATGTATATCATACACTTAATAACTCCCACGAGTACCGAGATTGAACAAACATAGAGAAGGCTGCTAAATCAAACTTCAAAACCCTATATACTTGATATGTATGGTACTGCATTGTGGCTTTTAAACTATGCAATACGTTAATGTGCATAGAGAGCCTCCACGTGATGAAATTTGAAAGTGGGAAATATTGTTGCAATCGGCCCAAATTATATATTGAGTAATCAAGGAAGTAAGAATTCGGCATTGAACCAATTCTCACTTTGTAACGCTTCGCAAACCCTGTAATATAGATCGCTAGGGCGGAGTTGGCGTTATGTATTAGGCCCAGCGATGTTAACATTGACTTTATGCTGAAAAACCCTAAAAACTCGTGCAACTGAATTTTTGAGAAAACGGACGTATGCCGCTAAATACCTAAATAAATTACAGATAGTTACTGAAATATCCAAACTGAAACTATTGCTAATGTTTACATATTGTACCCGCGAATACAAAAGTACCCTACCTTGTGAAACGTGGCTTCAGGTGGAGTCAAACCTAACGCCGTGTTCAGCGACATAAAATATTTAACTTACAAAATTTTAGCCATTTACTAACAAAGGAGCTGATAGAGCGTTTATTTTTGGTACCTAGTGTAACTGATTTTTGGTACTAAGAAAGAGGTTCAAGCAACTAAGTTGGAACGTCAAAATGGTAACTAAGAGAAGACTAGTCGCACTCGCTCTGCCTTCCTTCGCTTTCTTACCAGCTGGTAATTTATTTTTGCCGGGGACTTGATAACTATAGAATAACGTGTACGGTGTAGTTATTACTTAAATTTTATAAATTATTCCGTTATTATCGAATATTACTTCCTACATTTGGGCATAATGCAAACTAAATGCATAAATTGTGTCACAAAATGTATAATTATGTCAAAATATGAATTACGTAGCAAAACCCATAAATTTTAATTATTGGAAGTAAAACATCGCTAAAATTGAGCTTAATTTAAGTTGAATATGTAATAGTCTCGTCTTTAAATCCCGTATCAGCGATAATCTCTTAACATTATAGATAAAAATATGACTTGTTAAATATCAGTAATATGTTTAACATTAACAACTCATCACTCTAAACGCGCAATGTTTTCTACTCAGCTAAATGCTGTTTATTATTTTACTAATAAATAGCAAAATTGAAAACAGATACTAAGGTTACGACACATTGCTTATGTGTTATGCATTTTCGTCAAGTGTACAAGACGAAACACAAGCTGAAAATTTACTCCATTTGAATGTAGCCATGTCAATGTGACCCACGACCCATCTTCCATTCATGGTTGCAAAGTACAAAAAAGAAGCAAAGAATTTATTAAGAGCTGCGTCATTAGCTTGCGTTTTAGCTCGATTATGATGGAATTATACCAATATTGGCTCTTAGTTCGCGGAGGAGCAGTGGTAATAATGTTGTCTTGATCAGCAATGTGTTTGATTTGACAACTCCACCATTATCAGTTATAGTCTCACTGCAGTTTTTTATGTTTGATAAACTAAGCAAACCAATGATCAAATATATGCCTAGTTATTCATTGCAATGCTGAAATACTATCGCTTTATTTTCAACTTTTGCTGGACTACATTACAAATTAGCGTCATAGTGTTTGACGCTTTTGAAAACAGAATTGACACATTTACCGCTGTTCAATTTTCGAACATGCTAAACTTTATATTACACGATTTTATTAACGGTGTGAAAATATGCGAATTGGTTATGAGCAATTAAGATGCTCGTGCACCTTACACCTCCGCTAACACCGTTGGTAAGCACCGTCGCAGATCAATGTGGAGGCAGCGTCTCGGCCAAACCATGACAAATTTGAATCTCGAAATTAACTTAGAATTATTTTTATACATATCTGTTACCACTTACATTTGTAGCAACCCATGACAATTTGTGGTGCTACACTGGCCTAGTTCAACACTCCTGCAGCTAACCTACCTCGCATCTGAAACAAAAATCTAGCGCTAAATCAAGGAATCACAAACATAGCTGAACTTTTATACATAATAGTTTGCTTATTTATGCTTCTGATATTTTGCGTATGTATTTCCTTTAATATTTTAAATATACAACGTACAATTGCATAAATATAAAATATTTGAATTGTGTTTCTTATTTACAGGCCGGGTCAAATAAATTTGCATCGCAAGCAGGTGAAATTGTAATTTTTGGTAAACGCAACACCAAAATGTTCATAATCGGTCGTTTGGCGAAAGATCGTCGTGCCGAAATGTACATCCCGTACCAGTCTGGTTCAAATTTGTACGCTTCACAAACCGGTATGGCAGATCCACCCGGCGTTGGAGCGTTCCGAAATAACACCCAAAGCATTGAGGGACTCGGTTTTACCGAAGAAGACATCCGTAAAGCCGCGCCGTTTACGCCGTGGGTGTACGGGACCAACAAGTTCGATTCCCAAAGAATGACTGGTGGATTTGCGAAGGTAATTTTGATGGTGCTGATTGATGAATTTGCGAAAGTATGCCGGACATCCTCAGTTGATTAGATCGGTATTGTGTGTTTGATTTTCGAAGGTGGTTTGGATATCATCCGTTAAGCATATGGGTCATGACCGATGAATTTGCGAAAGTATGTTAGATACCCTCTGTTAAATAGTTAAATACATCGGTCATGACTGTTGGATTTGCGAAAGTAAGCTGGACATCCTTCTTGATATCCTCCGGTAAATGTATCAGCCATGGCCGGTGGATTTTCGAAGGTACATATGAATATCCTCCGTTAAATAAAACACATGAATTTGAACACCTGTGGATTTTCTAAAATAAGGTTAACCGTCCTACGTTAAGCACGCATTAATAACCTGTGGAACTGCGAAGGTAAGCTGAATTTTTCAGAGCCCTGCGCTAACGTTTTTTGGGTGACATATCGCTTAGCGATGCGTCGAACATTTTCCCTGTAAAATTGGAATGCTACGCTGTAAATGCAAATCTTTACTTTTGTTTTGTTTTATCACTATATTGGATTTTGCCATTTCAGTTCCGTGATGTACTGTGTCGAATGAAAGGTGGGAAAGAAATTCCGCCAGAAGTTCTTCAAGCGTGTGAAGGCTTTATTCGACTTCAATCGGGAACCAACAGATTGGCGAGTCAACGCGGCGAAAGTGCATTTGGTGCACGGCGACTTGAAATTAGTAGACCCAAATGGAAGCAGGAATGGTACGTGTGGTCAACTCAAAAGTTTTCGCCAATAACGTCTTACCTAGAATGTGCAATCAGTCTTAGCATAAGCGTAAATCTAAACCTAAGCTTCGGAGGCTTGCGCATAGGCTTAGGTTTTAGCTCGCAATGGGGGAAACTTTTTTACGTTTAAGCTATGACGGCATTCGATTATATTTGATTTTGAGCTATATAAGCTAAAAGGTTGAAATGAAATATTTTTCCGAAGTATTAATGTTGTGCATTTTACTGACTATAAACACGGTAAACATTGCAAGCTGTATAAACTCGACTTAATCCGTGTTAGGCGGTGCGCACATTCCCCACTTAGTTCTAAAGTTAGAATCCAACACGCCAGTGGCATACCACAAACGTTAGTAATTAGTTTGTTTGGGAAATATACATTTTGTGTTTTCGTTCGAACGTGTCTTTTATTCCATTTGTGTTATTAATTATGTATATATTTAGGATTGAAGATTGGGAAGAAGCCGAGCGTGAATGGGAAGAATCGGGACGTGGCAAACAAGTCGACCAACAAAAACACGATCAACTTGAAAAACAACGGCTCCAAATTCAAAAATCCGGCTCATCAGCAGAGGTTTCCGAATCCCAGCCGACAACGAAACAAGACGATGTGCCACCAGCTGAAGAGGCCGAAGAGGCTGAAGCAGAAGCCGAGGAAGAGGAAGAGGAGGAAGAAGAAGAATGATCTGCAAAGTAGAGGAACAGGATGAGAAGAAAGAAGACAAAGAATAAGAAATAAGGATGTTGTAAACATAGATTTTATAAAATAATTACACGGGCTCGTGCACGCATTTCTCTGTGAATCGTTCCGGACTATTGCGATAATATTACATGAGGACAGCAGTATCTATAAGTTTGTACATGTCATACGTTCAGTCTATCACAACTAGCTTGAAATGAATAATTTGACATCCGACATGAACAGCACCAGCACCATCACACACGCATATTGTCGTAACTGGACGTTCAATAACATAAGAGTTTATCGTTTGTAATTTACTGGAAATTAGGTAGTGTATACTATTTACAGCATTAATACATTTGCAGCATGAAATTAGGTAGTTCATATACTATGGCCGCATCATTTGTATTTAAACTTGGAGTAATTATTTTTAGATGTTCAGTTCTTTTTTCACTTTTAATATAGCTATAACATATATAATTTAATACTAAACTGTGCTAATATTGTTATTAACAAATATATATAACTCGCTAGTATATTTTAAATAAACTGTTGTTAATCTACTCTTTAATGACAAGCTAATTTAGCAACAAAATTTATTAAGCTGATTCAGGTGAGCATTTACGAAAAATAACGTTAGTTTTTCCAAACTCATTTCTATCATAGCGGCTTGTATTATATGCACTGCACCACCAGCGCACTTAGCCCGCCTGATTTTTCTCTTACTAAATAAAATTGACAAATGGGCAAATCACATTGTTGCTAAATATAATTACCGAGAATTCCTAAAAATTAAATTGTCAGATGCTGTTTCCATGATGAAGCAAATGTCCAATACTTGATTTTAACCCAAAGCCTTATAATCGTCACCGTTACAAGCAATAGTCTGTGCTTGGCTGGGCCTGTTATATTTAGATCAAGATTTTGCAGTTTATATGCCATTTTGTTGAATTTTGATTTAGGCATTTGAAGTTCTATCTTCTATGAAACAATAGGGTGGTAACATGTTTTCAGATCAAAGTCAACACAATTTTGGTCGTATCAAATATTACTCAAGTTTTAACACGGCTTATAAATTTAGACATTACATCATTAACAATAGTATTCCCGAATCATTGCCACTGGGAGGCAACAAAATAATCACATCGGCTATCTTATCTATATTTTGGACCGCAATGTATATACATAAATTTGTTATCAATTACGGGAATTTAGCTGAGAGGAATTAAGGTGCGATTTAATTTATAGCACTATCAAAAACAACTCACTACTGAAATATCATAAAGAGAAAATTTAAAGAATTTTTGACAGAAACCGTCGAGAGCAATCAGATATTGTGTTTACAGGTAACCGACTGTTTTATATTAGAACAACAAGTTGTACTTCGCCAACAATGTTAACTTAACGACAGAAATATGTCATAACCATTATGATTAAATGATATTTGCAATTAGTGATGCCTGTCATTGCCTAATGCCTAAACAGGGCTTTGACATCGTCGTACAGATGTCTTCGAGTGTTTTGCTTAAATGAGTATACTGTGGGGTGTCTGATTTTTTCCTCGTTCTTCAAACGTATTTGCTCTTTCAAAATTTCCGTGTGTAAAGTGATTGCGACTAAATTTATGATATATGTTAATATTATTTTTAACAACACAGGTACAGAAATTTTCAGTTTGAGGATAGATATGGAAGTCGGTTATATATGACCATCGCCAGTTTTTAGATGGCTAGCGTACTCTAGCAGTTAGGTTCTTGAACGATACCAATATGACCAGACTGGTCAATACTACTTAAGTTGATAATGCAGATATACCGATAATCGAAAACAGTATCTCCGTCTGACAATGTTGTTTTGTTCTAACCATGTCTGAAACCTGTGAAACATTGTTAAATTTCATTCAGGCATAAAGTATAAACAATAATTATAGTGTAAAAAAGCGTGCAATAAATGTTCAACGTATGCATATACTTTTGACATATTGCTCTATCAGATATCTTATACACCACCATCCTGCGGGACGGTTGTATACAAGCTTCATTTTCCTACCAAAATCTTCCATTACAAACCTGAATAGAGTACATTGAATGTAATAACGCCACTGGAAAAATTCGCTTACTTCATAGGTGTCGAAGTGCAGTTGGCTTAGGGAGGTAGACGGTCTGCGGGGGAAGGTCTTCTGTGTGGGTTCACGCGGGGGACGTAATTTGTTTTGAAATTTTTACTAACTCAAAAGTACGCCTGATAGTGCTAATCGTTTCCACACTTTTGCAGTTCCTCCAATATTTTACCAATTTTACCGTAGTTTTTGGTACCTTTCACTATATTTTTTCCTATTTTTGCAGCAATTTCCCGCACGCCTACGGGGCATGCGGATGTTTCGGGGTAGTTTTGGCTTGAAGGGATTCGAAACTTAGGGGGTAACCCCCTTGAATGTGGTATGGATACCTATGGATCATTGTGTAACTAACATTTAATAGCAGTGATTTCGTTACAAATTAAGTTACTATGAAATCCAAACTTTGAAGCCGTATGCTTAAAATTTAAATAAGTACATCTCAATCATCTATCATATTTCGTTATAAACTAATAGCGTAGACCGCACTCAGCTCTTTTATCTCGACGTTGACCGATTGAACCACGATCGATCCGAATATTTTAACTGAAAGTTTTATTGCACTTCAGACCTTATTTGCCCCACCAGGCATCTCGTAGATCTAACTTTTGCCGTAAGGAAGCGGAAATTGGTGCTATATATAACCATAGATGTTTCTTGTTCAGACTTGCGAAATTATCCACGGCTATACCCTATATACATACTTATCATATCACGGAACAACGGTCGCAAATGTACTAAACCTACACATATTTTGAAATGACGTTCAGTGATGAACCATTCAGCATGAAAGTTTACTTTTCTGAAATATTAATGTGTGAATTTAGTTTTTGCAGAATTATGTACGTTAACATACGTCAGTGCGAAAACCGATTAGTGATTTAAAAGATATTTTCAGCTTCTATAGTTCTGATGCCGTTCATACCACAGTTTGGGGGCACTCATATACTGTTTGCAAATGTAATAATTATCGCGAATATATATGTACGCATGTGTTTTTGACAGATATTGTGCAGGAACATCAAATTGCTATCTCTGATGACAAAGACAAATCCACGTGCGCTGCTGGTACAATTTAGTATTTCATGTGATGCGCGCTGAATCGACAAAATTATGTTTACGATGTAATAACCGGTGACGCAGCTGCATGGCGCAACTTCCTAACACCATGCCCATACGACCCCGGCTATCGTAACCTCGAGGGTGGACCGTGATTACTAAATTTTGAACCTATTCTTGGTCAGACCCAAGAAGTTACGCAGCTTAGCAGGCCGCAGGCGCGCTTCACGGGGTGTGTTCGGACCCCGCCCGAAAGGTTGCGCACGTGTCTAGTATCGGGTATGATTTCTGAGGTCCCCCAGAAAGGCTAGCACCGACACCTGCTCGCAGGTCATGGAGCTTAGCCGCTATTCCCTATCTTAGACTCATCGGAAGTTGTTAAGTTTTATTTTAGCGTAGTGAGTTTTGAAA
>JASANE010029141.1:0-26108 GCA_030248225.1 Trileptium ribeirensis | reverse complement strand
CAGACCTATCTTGATAACAGCATTCGGCTGGAAGTAGACATTTTGATTACCATTGCATATACTTTTTTGCAAAAGCATTTGATACTGCATGAAAATCTTATATCCAAACCTGTACAACCACAGCTCATTTACGATCCTGAATATCTGCTTTTTTGTGTAATAGCCCTGTTAGGGTCAAGATAAACAATCATTTCTCTGATGCATTTTCGGTGAAATGAGGTGTGCCACAAGGAAATGTTTTTGGACAAGCACTTTTACTTTTGTTTATAAATTATACCTGTAATTTAATAGTAAATTCTAAAATTTTCGCTAACGGTGTGAAACTCTACAGCCGTGCGTCATTTGTGGATGCTCACCAACTTCAAAGTAACATTCAAACTGGAAGGTTAGACGTGAAAGCGCGGTCAAATGTTATGGCAACTGCAAATGTATTTACCCTTTTCCGCGTGAGCAAAAGTCAGAATCACAGTAGCCATAGTTTCATAAATTTCGAATCAAAGTCCACAAAAAACTAAAAATGTGCATTTTCGATATAATTTCTACATTTTGGTGACAAAACATTGTGTATGTATTAATTACTCTGAAACTTTGCATGGTACAAAGTGACGCAGGAAAGCTTTGCTAACAATTTCAATTTTTGCCGTTCCTGGCTCTTATTTCACCGTAGAATAACAATTGTAACATTTCGATACGATATCGCCATTGTGCGGAACAAACACCATGGCGTTTTTGTTTTTTTAAATATATAGCTATTCATATTTTTGTTGTTTGTATATATTATTTTTAAATACTTATATTAAT
This sequence comes from Trileptium ribeirensis, assembly GCA_030248225.1. Taxonomy (NCBI): domain Eukaryota; kingdom Metazoa; phylum Nematoda; class Enoplea; order Enoplida; family Thoracostomopsidae; genus Trileptium; species Trileptium ribeirensis. The sequence goes on along the minus strand of JASANE010029141.1, from coordinate 25,307 downwards.
AATATTCCAGATTATTAAAAAAATATTATCGAATGTAATAACACTGTAAATACATCAAACATGTTCGACCGCAAAGCTACTCATTGCTTCATGCTTTAACTGTATTCCTTAGGATTTTCTTATTGAACTACTTGAATTTAACAGGCAATGTTGGATAACAGTGGTATCAGTCAGTCCAAGTGAAATTTATAGCATTAAATATGTACTGTATGATGTATATTTGAGGCAAGTGACTGTTGTTTGTCTATGGAGCTGCATATATGCTAGTTGTTACAAAAACTCGTTTCTTATTATATCACATGCAATACAGTTTTAGTTTGGAATCTGCGTTACAGCTTGCAATCATCCTGACCAGTTACATGATATTGGCCTGGATTATCATATTTAACGTTACATGGTTGATTTTTTATTATATTAGTTTGCTATCTCAACATCGAAAAACTATGGCTCAAAATGATTTGTCGCAAAATCCATGCAAACACCGTACTAGACTAAACGGTGCTAGACTTAGCTTTTCTAAATTGGTAAATAAAAATGAGGCGAATGTAACATCGAATTTGGAATGTTTATTTTGCCGTCAAGTTTTGATGCCAAAAGGGAGGCAAGTAAAACTTCCGAATGCTGTATTTCATTATGTGAAAGAAATTGAACGACCACACTTCACCAACGCCAATGCATCAGCTGTTCAGTTGCTGTCGAAAGACCTGTTCGCTATTGGGCCACTTATTGGGGAAGGAGCATTCGGACGCGTATATCTGGCGTATATAAATCACGAAATTCAGTGTTTCAATCATTTATACGATGACAAACCTAATATTCGATACCATCATAAGGTAATCGAGAACAAAAAATTTGCGGCATTCAAATTGTACAAAAAGAATTGCTCAATGACAGATCAGGCGGTGCTGCGCGAAGCAAAACTACTAAGAATGCTACATGGACAATCGAACATTATTCAATTGTACGGTACGTGTGAGCTTAACGACCATCTTGGATTAGCGCTTGTACTCGAGTACATGGAACATGGAAATTTACAATCATTTCTTCGTAACTGTCTCCAAGCCATTATTGAAGAAACAGAAATGAATCAAAAGCATGTTTCAGATTTTACTTGGCATACGCACAACAATTTGGTTCACTGTATGATTAATAGTCGTGTTGGCAACGTGGAACATATCCCGACCCATTTTAAACAAAATAATCCGGATAAGCTCATTAAACCAAGCATTGGTCCCACCGAATTATTGTCGTTTTCACGACAATTAGCTGCTGGCATCGCTCAACTACATTCGCTTGGCATTGTACATCGTGATATTGCAGCACGTAATTGTTTGGTATCTTCTGATCTCACTGTTAAGATTTCAGATTTTGGTATGGCAAGATGCATTAATACTATTAGTCCAGAAACTTCTCAGAAACACAGGGCAGAATGTAACAATAATGCGTTGCAAAACGAAATTATGCCCACTGTGAGATTCAAAAATGCTAAGCAGATGGTTTATGAACCCGACACTTATTATACAATTAGACATGGTGATATATTGCCGTTGCGTTGGTTAGCACCAGAATGTCTGGAACACGGGGTAACTTCATGTGCTTCCGATGTTTGGAGCTTTGGCGTTTTATTATGGGAACTATATAGCTATGGCGCAACACCTTGGCCTGAATTGTCACACCACGAAATTCTGTCAAATTTAATTGAACATAATCAAACATTATCGAATCCATTTATGTGCCTGCTAAATTGTAAAACCAGCCGAAGCATTCAAAGTTATCAATCTCCGGAGATTTATTCAAATTTGAAGCGAAATAAATATATGGAATTAAAAGAACAAACTTCATGTATGTCTATTTACGATGTCATGATGTTATGCTGGAATCGAAATCCTTGCGAAAGAGTATCGGCAAACGAAATTGTTCAATTACTAACAAACCATCATGTTCTACAACGGCATTGCTCACATTCTCTGTATAGACTTTGGTGCAATCAAATGCAAACTTGTTTTAACGCCCAACATCAGCTGCCACTCTCAAAGCCGTCACACACGCGAAGAGAATACGTGACCAACGATTCATCGTCTGACTACACTTCTTACAATATATTAATAACTGTATAGTTTAAATATTTAAATCAAACTATAAGTACGAATTTTGGCTTTTGGCCCCGGCGCGGATTGGCCCTGTTGATTCCGGACCGCGGGTCGGGCGGCCGACTCCCGGTCACGTCGGTAGGCCGTGGGGTCATAAACTCGGGACGAGCCGACCGTTTTTCAAGCACCACAGCCCGCTCTTGTTCAAAAAATGAAGAAGTCAATTTTTGCAATAGTTGTGCTTACTTAACGTATGGTGTTGTGTTGAGTGCTAACCGTAGCACACTAACGCACTTAAATATAGCTTTTTGATTTCAAAAATAAGATGAATACTAAAAAGGTTGATTACCTTGAAAACGAAAAGCATTTGCAACTTAAATATTGAAACCGGATATTCTGATTTTTTTAGAATGTTTCACATGCGATATGATCCTATATGCCAGGTAGTTTTGATATTTCGTTATCACATACCGATTTTATGCCGCAGCTTGAAAACCCTTAGGTTTGGTTTAAGAAATATGTGTCGCAGTATTTTTCGTTTTTTATATTTGTGTATGTACCGACTGATAAATCAGGCTGATGGCTTTTGAATTTACCAATGCATGCCAGTTTGGGAACCTAAAATAGACAATCTTAGATTAACGCTAAGGTTGATTCTATATGCTACAAGCTATCTGCAGGATTCGACGCGGTCAAAAATACGACTTTACTAAATATATTCCAGGCGTAGCCAGGAATTTTGAAAGGGGGGGGGGTTGCGGCCCACAGTAGGTACCTTAAAGGGAGGGTCCGGGGGTCGCGCTCAGAAATGTGAAAGCGGGGTCCAAGAGAGCATGTCATTCAGTGATGCACATTTGTACGAGCTAACCTTGTACGAGCGGAAAAAGTCTTAATTGCACTTCCTAGCCCGGAATGAGAATTGGTATATTATGTACGTACGCCGTAAACAAGTAAAAAATGCAACTGTTGCCAAAATAGAGAATTTTATACAAAAATGTGAAGTTTGGTCAAAAATACGGTTGAAAGTAATTATTTTCTAGTACGAGAGAGGCTGCTTTTAGGACAATTTCAGACATGATTTTCAACTGAAATTATTCAAAAAAATTTTGTTTTGGGTTGAACCAAAAGAGTGGGGTCGCGAACGAAGCAATCCTCGGGCTACGTCCTTATTCTGGGGTAATCAATTTTGCAAGCACCCAAGCCGGAAAATCGACTTCGATTTCGGAAATTGACACCCCGTGCCGAAATCATACATTATCGTCTTGTTCGCAACCTCTGACACGCAGTAGCGTCAAATGCCACTAGCGTACACTCTGAAGTTATGTGGCGTTTAGGTTATAAAGGACACCCCATGTGAAAGTCTTGTCTTCCTAAGGTCTAGACCATACCATCCAGTGGTATACGGTACATACCCACATTATGTATTGCAAAAGATGGTGTATGAGGCAGCATTAACGTAACCATAGTGCCTTAATCCACCTATTGTTGTTTTACTGACGGTTTCAAGGACACCATACACAAACCCATTATATATTGCCTGTAAATAACAGCATGGTGTAACTAACACCATATAAAATTTATGGTGTAGTCTACATCATACTATTACCGACAGAAAACTGCCTATGTATACTATCTGAAAATACCATCAGAAACACCATGGTGTATGAGACACCATATAATTGATGGCGGAAGAGACAGACAGACAGGGTCAGGGTGGACAAAAGTTCCATATATGGGTCCTTCATAACGTAAACATTGTATTAACTGAACTGACGAATATGTTTGCACACGCGTTGTTATTCACTCGTTTTGCGAAATTTTTTAAGAAAAAATCAAAGCGCCGTAAATATCTCAGTTATCCGAATGTGGCATGTGTTGGGCCCGATTTTTGGAATACTCTTACTTTTGTCAACAAAATGTACGCGATACATAAATTAATTCAAGCGTTAATCGTGAAATTGTACTCATTGTTGATTGAAATTGTTTATGTTTGCATTTGCCGTGTGTTTAAACTACTGTGTCCGCGGCAGAGGTCATATATATAACCAAATTATGCACCTTATTAGTGGACAATTTTAACTGCAGGGTACGCGAGATAACGAGTCTTTGAGAGAATACGTGCAACAAACCCATAAACAATTGTTAAACCCAAACTTTTGTGCGTTTTGTAGAATATTTTCGAATTTCAATAAATTACAGATACAACTTATAATTCAGCAGCGCGTTTTCATCGCACAACCTTAATCGTAATTTGTAAGTTAATTATGATTTGCAACTATGTAGTTGTTATTATTTATAGCCCTTGAAATGTAATATATGATTCTTCGTTGAATTTTTGATAATCCAATGTTTGCCAATTTTGGGGTTACGAATTTTACCTGAAAGCAGGTGCCACCAAGTTCAGTGCATGATGATTGGTGACGTAAACAATGCATAACATCGGTATACATAGCGTTAAGTTTTCTAGCTTTTTACGCGCTTTCTCGCTAACTCAAAAGGCGATGAGTTATCATGTCATGCATGGGCCAAGTTCGAAGTCCCAGGGGGATAGCGGTTGCCAAATGAGGGGTCGCCGCCAGTGAACGGATCCGGCTGTCAGCGGGGGGGGGGGCAGGGGGCAAGTCGTCAGGGGGATACATTTTTAAATTTGTTGGAACACAAAGTTTCAATTTTTTTGGTACTAATTTCGCGAATTCTCCATTACCTTTTGCCAATTTTCAGCAATTTCTCCAAATTTCGCCGAATTTTTTTATCATTTTTGCCCGGTTTTTCCCTATTTTTGGCAAAATTTCCCGCGCGCCTTTGCCACGCGGGGGAAGGGGGAGGGTGAAGAGCCCACGGATATCACATTAACTCCTGGGGACGCGGGTGTCCGAGCCTCTGGGGGATAATTCCCCTGTCCCCCTTTGAATATGTACGCATAATATGGAATATTTACACTACGCGAAGCGTCTGAGCTGTATTGTTGTTAGTGTTTAGTAGTTCAGTTTTAATTCAAGTAATTAAGCATTAATGTATTTAATGTTTCCACAATAAACCATCGTGTTTGTTACAGAAATATTTGTGATTTTGCAACAAAGTCTACAAAATCTTATTTCCCAGAGTAAACTCGTGGTCAATCCTTATATATAATAATAATAATAATAACGCAATGAACACAATTGACTGATAATTAATTTTGGAACAGTAATAGGGGTTCAAGTGTCGACACGTCATTTAGTTTAAGGTTCGTGTATCGAACGTAAAGATTTTCCAAAGTACGTAATAGAGCAGGCGAGTTGGTCGTAAACAGTAAGAATGGCGCAAGGTGGCATTCTCGAACCTTAAGCTCCGCATTGTCGTTGAAGCAAGCAGATTAAAGCAATGCTTCAGCTTTAAAGCCAATATTCCGGATGCTCTTAAGTCTTCTGTTGTCTATAAGTATACATGTTCCGCTTGTGAAGCGGACTACATCGGTAGTTCCTACCGACGTCTGTCAACAAGAATTTCAGACCACATTGGAGTATCAGCCAGAAAGGGTAAAAAGCTGAACAATGCTCAAACTACTAACTCTGCCATATTCCCACACGGTACTAGGTGTAATACTACACTTAAAGCTGAAGATTTGTCCACTCTAACAGTTTCCGACCAACGCGCTCACAATTCGGATGCTCTATTACCTACTTTAGAAAGTCTTCACATTCTATACACGAACCCTAAACTAAATGACGTGTCGGCACATAAACCCCTATTACTGTTCCAAAATTAATTATAAGTCAATTGCGTTTATTGCGTTATATATACATATATAATAGTACAACAGTATGTGATGCAAGATCACAGGTTATCAATTACAGCTAAGCAACGTCGGTATTTTTAAATTTTAAATACCTGTGTTAATTTCATGTGTTGATGCGAGAGTACGATATGTGTTCGTTGCCAATCTTTGCATATTGTAACTATATGCATGTTGCAACATAAATTCTAAAGAAAGCAAATAATGCGCGTGTCTTACAAAATTTTTCTGTGTTTCAGACATTTTTATATTAACTGCAATGAAATTTGAATCTTTTATTACTGCATCGCCTGTGTAAATAGAACAATAATTTAATGCGTGAGTCCAATTTATGTGTGTACACCAGGGTTGTTGTTTTGTCTGAATTACGAAATACATCGTTCGCGTTCATATTTCTGCAATCGGTATTCTAATTTTAGTTAACGCGAACAAAGAAAAATTTAAGTGCGGCAACTTGTGTTTAGATAGCCAAGGTTGTTATGCGACAATAAACTTAAACCACGCCAATCAACCATCTTATTTTGCTATTTAGGTTAAAAAGCTGTTACGTTTTGGTGAACCATAATTCGGTGTAAAATTCTTCGCGAACACATAGCCCTATGATAGAATTCTGGCTAATTTGCCGTCCGCCAAAATTCAACAAAATTACGGAATCTTTGAGAACGAAAATCTACCGGATTTGTATTAGGCTGGCGTTGTTTGCGAACACTGTGAGCTAAACCGCAAGACAGATTAATTTGTGTCGCCAGTATTACGCTTAATTTGGTCGTGAAAAGTTAAAGCTAATGAAAATTTGATACGCATTACATAACAGTTTCCTGCAAATTAAAAATTGTTAAAGTTCTGTGCGAATTTTAAGTTTTGGTATCTATGTCTGATTTTGCCAATTTACTGTTAGCCAAACTCCGATGATATTTCAGTATTTGTTTTGTAACAAGGGTTTGCAATTCGATATTGGCTTGGCTATTACAAAATGGGATGGCCGATAGGACCGGGACAAGTTTACTCACACATTAGACTTATTTTCCCCAAATTTTACGCAAATTCTGACACAACACATAATGTGTTTACAATATTTATTTCTTGTCAAAAGACAGGTGAAATTTCATCATTTCTATTAGATATGTAAGCTCTAAGGTACTTAAAAAAGTGTCTAACACGAGATATATTTTCAAACTGTTGTCAGGCTGTGACACATCATTGTAGTATAATGATGCATTCCTGTTTTAAGAACGATTACCACTGATGTTACGTTTACAATTAAAGTCTTTCTGACATACCACGAGTATTGCAGAAACATATTTAAACTCGCGGTATACACATGAAATTACACGTGGATGGTGTGGTTTACCTCAGGACACCAGGAAAGGACATATATAGAAATATAGATATGCCACCGTTGTAATGATGCGAATTTGTTGGTACACGCACAAGTAAGCCAGGACTGTAACCAGAAACCAGAAAACTGAGGCGGACACAGTAGATGGACATCAAAATTGTCGACGGAGTAGGGCTCAATCCTTCAAAGTTGGGAGTTTAATGGTTTTAGGCGCCTTGGTTCTTTCTAACCCCTGAGCTACTCGGCTGATATATCTATTTACCTAGATCTATACTAAGATAACAGGTATTAATACACTGCTACACGGCGCACCGAAATATGTAATTGTTAACATCGAGCATGATTTTCGATGTTACCTAGATCTTTCGGCAAAGCCTTGGAAAGAAATTTGTCGGCCCAGTGGTCAATCAGTAAGTTAATTGTAGGGTGTCAATTAGCTGTTTACTCGGTTTGGAAAGAAATATTGCAGGCAGTGCTTTAAATAAAAGAATTCGTAATATATTCGTACAATATATGTTTACAATTTACAAAATATAAAAAATTGGCATGTATTCGCTACGCAATATGAGCCGGAGAAACATGCTATGCTGTGTTGGTTTAGTATATCCGGCGATTATATTTTAGCTTACAAAAGTGTCATATATCTAATCTGTGCATCAAGATCGTGGAGCTTGCAAACGAAATTTTGTTGAAAATTTAGCGAAGTCATTTTTGGGTTCCACCTTGCCCGAGACATTTATAAATAAATTATGCTAATGCTTGGAAATTATCTTCAAAGATTTTTGATTAAAGCTTAATAATTCTGTAGACCTTTCTCGTTACTGAACGATAACACGACACAAAAACATTTTATTATAATCATACATGCACGAGGTCAGAGATCTCAGGGGCTTAGCCGGGTGCTTGAGAGCGGGGACAGCTGGTCTATCGGAGAGGTGACAGCTTTGGTGAAAGTCAAGAGGAGTCCGTCGCCCCAGGGGAAATAATCCACCCCTGTGAGCAAGTGTGTGTATAGTCTAGTTAGAACCGAATCCTTACTTAGCTATTGCAATCCGGCAATTAAAAAGAAACTTTATCACTGGGGAAATACTGATTTGTTCGCCGCCCGTCTCAGTCGAAGCTAGACCCGTGCAGTGCAACCTATGCAGCAGCTTCTTTTTGTATTTTTGTGTCTTAATTATATCTAAGAATACTTATTTCAAAACCATCGTGGAATCCTGACATAGACTAACCGCATTAAAATTAAAATTGTCACAAAATGCTACTCTTTCGGTTATACCTACATATATGCATACCTCGTATTCGTACGTGAAGCTATCTAGAAAAATCTCACACAAAACTCACTGGTTATTCACATACGAAGAATAATTAGAAATACAATTCAATTAGAGAACTATCATAAAAAACACTAAAATAATTGCATTGGGTGGCTCAAAAGATGCATTAATCTATATACAACATTTTGGAAAGAAATATTGCAACAATACTTCGATAATTCAAGTCAGTCAAATTATGTCAAAACAAATTACTTATAGAATCACTGTTTGATAGTCTCTAATTCAGTCATGCAAAAGGTCTGCGAGGGAGCATGTCGGCATTGAGATTTGAAGACTGTCATCAGACACCTGAAAAGTAATCTTCGTCTTAGAATTGATGTAAAAATATCTATTTTTCTATTGAAAACAGCTAAATTTCATGTTCTGTTGATCAAATGTCACATATCAACCAAATTGGAAGATGTATAGTGCTTAGCTAGATACTTTATTCCTAGACATAAATTTACATCGCATTCATGATATAAACTATTCGGGATATTTATTAATGCTTGTTCTAAAATTTTAACTCTTTCCGCTACATAAAACTATAAGTTTAAGGGCCAAAGTAACCTTGAGGGGCCGAAATAAAATTCAGGCTTTGCCCTTCGATATTCTTAACCTAAGCCGTAGTCTTAGTTTAAGCTAAGGTTTTTATATATGGCATACACTAAGCCTAACCCTAAGTCGGGGTGCTGCCGCCTTCCGAACCCCCCGCTCTGTGCTGTTCTTTTTTCTAACGTTATAACGTACGGCCCCTCAGGATTACTTGGACCACTTTAAAAGTGCTTCAAATATTATGTACACAACAGGGCATACAATTGATATTTGTAGCAGCACAATAAATTCTATTCATTATTGTTTGAAAATTGATAAAAATTTAACACACAAGCCGTTTCAATTTAAGGATTCGGTAGTTTAGATGCTATTCACAAGTCTTTTACAAGGTGAAGTTTTATTGCCAGATCAGCGATAAAACATGTAAATTTAGAAATTTATGAATTTCCTAAAATAGTTTCGTGAGTAACGATGCACAAAAACCTTAACTCGTATGGCAAAGTGTTATGTTAACCGAATTTGTCGTGTGGTGTTTGAATGTTTCACATGCGTCATACGTAAGGCTCGTTAAGTAGCGGAAAGGATTTTTCTAAATAGCCTAGTCAAAGAGTTGCGTCTTGAAATCCCGCAATGCCGTTCTGAGTACTGGCACCGACCAATGTCTGGCAAACGTTGCACCATAGCTAAATTTTAAATCGGTCGTGAAAAGTAAATAAAAATGTTAGCCATTCGCTTAGTAAACGCTTCTGTACCCATTGATGCAAACTGGGAATCGTATTAACCGAGTTTATCGTGTGGTTTTTATTTGCACAAATGTTTTTTCGCGACCATTTCGCAATTTTCCTTAGGTAATTGAACAGCACCTTAATTCGAAGAATTCGAAATTCAAAGAAGTTCTGATTAATATTAGGAGCCGGAAATTTAAAGATGACTGGCTAAATTTAGGAGCCAGAAACTAAAACAAGGCCTGAATTATATTAGGAGCCGGAAATTCAAAGTAAAACTGGCTAATATTTGAAGCCGAAAATTCAAAGGAGCCGCAACCAATATTAGGAGCCGGAACCTCAATGGAGCCCTGAATAACATTAGCAGCCGGAAATTCAAGGAAGTCCTAAACGTCAGGATCCAAACATTTGAATCTTCAAATTCCACTCTACACATGTGTCGCTCTGGAAGCTATCGCGAATCATTCTTCAAGAGCTAACAAAAGGCGCAACGCTAACAAGTAATTAGGTTTTGGCAATTATCAGCGACAGTCGATAAAGTATGGCATCGGTGGAAAGCAATCTACATGTTTTAATTATAAGTAAACTTTTCGTTCCGTGTTCGAATGTAGATTATAACTAAGGAGGTATAGGTGCCGAAGATTCGTCGGCTGAGGCGATGTAGATAGTCGGATGGGGGGGTGGGGGTTGAGCAGGACGGTGTAAAGTTTTGAATTTTTTAGAACTCAAATTTTTCCGAATTTTGTTAAAATTTTCCACAATTTTTGCCAATTTTTATCAATTTGCGATAAATTTTTTCCCAATTTCCCCTATTTTGCCAATTATCAAACAATTGTTGCTAATTGTCATACTATTTTGCCAATAGATGATAAAATTTTCTACGTGTAACGAGGTGTTGCCGTGGGAACCATTCCGGTAGGAAAGTGTAGGTATCGTGTGTCCCATGTATGAGTTGTGTATTTTGTTTACTACATACCTATATTTTGTGTGTTTACAACTGTATAATTCATGAGTTGTTTTTTATATGTGTAAAGTTGTTTGCCTTCTTCATTGCGTGTGAACCGGGTGCAATTGATTTTAAAATATTTTGTTTGTAAGTTGTTTGTTTTGTGCATTATGTGTGAGTCGTATATAATTATGTGCAATTGCCAGGAAATGCCAATATTTTTGGATCACAATTTTGACATCACATCAATATAAAAGTTTTAAGAACTATAGAAATCGTGTTAAAATAGACAGGGGACATGGTTTGGGCACGGTTTGGCAAAGGTCAAGCTGTAGATTATCGATACCAAATTTGGCTTCAATTGACCCACCCGTTAAGAAGCTTACGGACCTCATCCCCTCACCCATTTCTGTTAATAAGAATCTATTTAATTCTTGAAAAATATAACTTTAAGAAAGTGTAAAACAATTTAAAATTTTACAATTTGTGTCCCGGGGCTATAGTTTGCTTGCTTATCGGATTTGAATGTAGCCCCCCAGGTGCCGCAACTGTTACGCTTACATTAGCGGATATGTAAGTGTATTTCTGCTGAATTTTCTTGAAAATCTTAAAATTTGTGGTGATCTAGGAATTTCGAGAATTTCATAAAAGGTAATTATCTAACGCAAAAATTAAAATTTATGTTAGAGAGCGAATTTAACAATTCTAAGCATTAGCAACCGGGTTGGCAGCGATTACATTAAAATTGGTTAGAGAGATTTCAGAACTAAGTTTCTTTTGAGTTCCAAGTAAACCGGTTTAGAAAAGTTATTTAAGCGGTTGCGCAGTTAGATCAGGGACTCAGTCTGCCTCAGAAGCTGCGCAATCAAAGTGAGTACGGTTCAGCCGTTTATGTGTCTAATTTTGTTTAGTGTTTAGTTGTTGTATTGTACTAAAAAAATAAACGGTATTTGTTATAAGTTATGAGACATTAAGGCCTTAGGAGTAACTTAATAAAACAGCCTTTGAAATAGCATTGGGCGTTTTGTGTCAAAGTTGACGTAGTCGGGTGTAATCTACAGTGGTACTAAACACCCTAGGACCACGTAGGCTACATACGCCCCGAAAGGCCAAAAGGGGAAAGATTGCAGAACCTTCAAGGAAAGGGTAGGTTTGGATTAGGAGGTGTCTGTATCTTAGCAGGGTAACCCCCAACCACCATCAATAACTATAAACTAGGATCGACATTAACACATAACAGTTGAGAAACATAGGTATATACCTTTGCAACAAGTTCCCACGCTGTTCTTCCGCAGTAGCTTAGAATGACCGATTTGGAACACGACAGGTATTGACTCATTATTTGACATAATTTATTAAAATATTGCTCTGGTTGAATCGGAGGTGCTTGACCGCTATCGGAAGAATCGTTGCCATCTTTAGTTTCGGTTTTATTGCGGTTGTAAATGTTGGCCGACTGAAGCGAATCGATGTTTGTTGTTGCATCATCGCGACATGTTTTGTATTTTGGATCTAGCTCTATCTACAAAACTATGTATAGCCTAGAAAACTGTATTCTAGATTTAATTTGACTACAACTGCTACGGTACTACCGTAAATGGCATTCCTTATAAATTCAGACTTCTGCAGTGACGCTTACGAATTGACTATGGGCCAGAGGTGTGCGCGTGCACAAAGTGTTTAAGTACCCGCGCAAATCCCGCTTTCTCCACCATCGCTAGGCCCGTTCCCGCAGGGTTAGTAATTTTTTATGCACGCGGAGCCCGCAAGTTGAAAACCTTTCTCGGTGGCATAGGAAGTTTATCATTATATATTACAAAACCATTCTTGCCTAATTAGCTATGTAATAGTGGAATCCTTGTTACCGAGTCTTTATTACTGTCAAGACTATACAACTGAGAACATGATCAGTTTTTGTAGCCCACATTCTAGTGCGCAATCAAACTCGTATAAGACGGCATCCACTGAAGGAAACTGTACAATCTTTTACCCCCCGGCCTTCACACCCATGGTGCACCCTCACATTTTTAAATTTTTAATCACCTTTACAGATGAGCATTTGAATTTGTGTCCAAAAAGCACCTAAATTGTAAAATTTTTGCTAATTTTCCGCTATCATTGCTATAAGTTTATACAGTTTTTAGCCTTTTTGTCCAAATTTGCGCGTGCCTTCGGCTCGCCGTCTTCGGGAGGTACGAAACTTTAGGGGCACCTCACATCAATTTTCGAGCGCCTCACATAATAACGCCGCTCATGGGCTATGGAAGGAACAAAGTTGACTTCAAGCCACTTTTGCATATGAACTATATCAACACTAATATTGTATGTTTTACATCTGTTCCACTATCAAAAATATCTTTAAGCTTAGTGTCTCGAGAACGCTATAAATCGGGCATATCGATTCTCCGCCATGTACTTCATATGCGATGACATGTCATTTAAGGTTACTTTGGAATTTTAACGCAAATGGTTGCTCTACAGCTACACAGTATAGGCCAGAGTTAAGTGTTAAACCAGTTATCGTACATTTGCTTAACAAATAATTTTAATATATGTCAAAAAAGAAGTATGCTACTTTAGACCCACAGAAGCCAAGACGTGGCAATGTATTTCATTCAGGGCTTTTGGAGTAACGGCTATGGGAAATCTCAATCTGCGATTCGCGCAAAAGGCAATTCCATCTCTCATCAAATGTTGGCGTCAAAATGAACAAAAATTGTAGCAGAACTACTTACTGGATTTAAATATTGAAAGAACGACTGTTTTGCAGCACGTTGAGGTTTCCAAGACATAAAAATTGCGACATTAAAGTTTACATGATTGACGTGCAGTAAATGAAGTTACAGTATACTTAAACGAAGGCCGAAACGAAGCCACAACAAAACCTGGTTCGACACAGCCCTGCAGCATAAATAATCACAATAGGAGCGCACCATGTGCAGATATATACAGATCATAAATTTGTCTACAAAGCGATACAAAGTGTTGCAGAGATATTGCCGTTTTCGTGTATTATGTGCTTCATGAGCCCATTTAAAAACCCCTTTTGGCCTAAATCCTACATCCCGAAAGATCACACCGACATATAGTTTTACTTGCTCTACAAAATCACCTTAATTTCACTCATACATCTACTGCGATTATTGAGATTCAACGAATAACCTATTTTTCTGCTACAATTGCGACCTAATCTGAGCCGTTTGTCCTCTTTTCGGAAGGGAGAAACTGTTGAAATCGAGGTTCGTACGCAACTAAAGGGCACAAATAGAGATTTCAAGCTCACAATTGAACGGCCAAAGTAGAGTTATGTGTGGCACCCTCAAAACCCATATCGGACATTGTGAAATTTCACAACTATACGGCAGCATGAATTCTTCGCTCTGATCTTTTCACTAATTACAGTCAGAATTCAACAAGGAAGCATGAAAAGCATTAAGCGTTTGGTCATAAAGCAGCTTTAGACTGAGCACCCCGTGTGGCAGTGCCACACCAAGCCACGAAAAGGGGCTAGTGATAATTATTTGGACCTTTCTAAGCACGTCCACTCTTGCTGTAATAGAATATTACTGCAATCAATGATTCAGCCAAGCGCAAGAACGACAATACTATGATATTGGGTTATCTATATTTCTTAGTTTAGGAAGACATTATTTTTGTCATGCTATCCGAAGCAATTAACTTACTATTACAAAATATGTGATATTAAGTTACCCGGCTACACGATTCACTACTAGGATAGAACGACAATTTCAGTACCCGGCACCAATGTACCCAAATATCAGTGCCTATTCTTAGTTGCTACATGCATATATTTTCTCAAACATAATTTAACGCCGGACCTACATTTTCAAACATAAGCACATTGCAAGTGTGTAAAAACAGCAGTAAATCATGAGGAAGTGTATATTTCACGGGTACGTGTGGGTTACCAATAACAGCAGGTGCATGCTAGCCGCGGCATCAACATTTGAGCCCATACGCGGCCCGTCCCGGGGATAACCGAACCGGCGCGAAGCTCTGCTGTAGTGTAATAGCAAACGTCGTACCTGCTTTAAAAGCGATGCGAGTAAAGCTTCACTTAACCGGTTAACCAAATTTATTATTTTGAACAACGTTGTAAGTGTAACAGCCCGAGTTTTTACGCGGAATCTCAAATATTCCATTTCAGGCCAAAAAAGGGCCTCGAAATTTAGTGTATAAAGGGCGGTCGGATACCGGTGGAGCGTGATCCAGGGATCTATTGATGCATCATTGATAATTGTATTGAATAAAATGAATGTTATACTTGTGTTATAAATGTGTTATCACGCTCCACCAGCCCGAGGTGCGCGGGGTGATTACGCACCAAAACTAAATCAAAGTTCTACAGTCGAGGTATCCGATCGATCCCAGGACTACAATTGTGTTGTGTACAATATTGATGTGCGATCGTGTAATTGATGCGTATTGGGAGTTGGGACGGATGCGTCGCCGGATCGGCCTGGGGACAAGGGGAAAGATCTCACGATTCTATCACCGCTCAGACTTAACAAATTTTGCTAATTAAGTGCCCATGGGTCGATTCCGGTGCGCATCCTTACCTGAAATAAACAAATTGTATTTATTGCCGAGGTGGGCAATGGAGAATGTATATGCCCCTGTGTGTCAGGATGGACCGAGGTAAAGTGCACGGTCTTTATCAAAGTTCGAGAGTGGGGTTTTTCTTTTAAATTCGCATCTCGGGGGCCTATCCTGACACACAGGGCAGTGACGAATTGTTGTGCACAAATGAGTATTTCATGGATACTGTAAATGGTTGTTTCAAGTTTTAGGGAATGCTATGAAAATACGGCCGAATGACTAAACGTAACTTAAAAAAGGGGTACTTTAGGATTTTGGAAATTTCGGGATAGTTTTAATGTTTAGGCAAAAGGGGGTGATAACATCGTGATAAGGGATCTTTAAGGCTTCAAAATTGTTCCTTCGGGTCAACATACTCCCAACCCGTAAGTACTTATGGACCCCTGACCCAGCGTTTAAACTCTCAAACTTTCAGGCCCTAAAACACCACATCCTAAACCAAAACTTTCCGATTTTTAGAGCTCTGTACCTCAATTGCGTCCTATACTAACCATCCCACCACAAACCGAGGTCAACCGTCCTAACGAACCTTCGCAGGATTCTCAAAACCCAAATGGGACCCAAAACATCTCTATTTTGCGTGCATAAATGGGCCTCTAACGGGCCTCCCAAGGGAGCTACCTAAAATTTGGGGTTCTCTTAAGCAGGCGACCAGCCAGGGCATGGATATGATCCCGCCCCCGGCCGCCTGCTCCTTTCCGTTCCTGAAATATATACAAAAACATGCTAATGTCCTGATTTCTGTAAGGCGCCTATAGCACTCGTATATTTTGGCATTATCAAAACTTTGCGCCGACCATCGTTTACGTTGTGCCACCATCTCTTGCAGAATTAGCCCCGTCTGTGGGCATTAATCTTGTTGGGACACTGACCAGCAGTAGCGCTTGTTGTGTGGGCATTTAGCTGCAGCTGTTTTGATGGCGGCGACTGTATTATTGTTATTGTGCTTGTTATTCCCCTTGTGGGTTATACATAATGTTGTTTTGTATATCGCATTTTACCAACTATGAGAGGAGTTTAAATTTTTAAATTTACGGTATTTGCCAAGCAAAACCAAGCACGGACAAGCCAGAACAAAGAAAGGAAAGGGGGGGGGAAGAACTTACTATAAAAGGAGACTGCCCGGTTCCCCGATCGGAGCCAGTCGGGGTTTTGCTTCTAAGATTTGGCGGTTGTCGCCACACAGTAATGTTTTCTGTTTTGCGCTTACTTTTCCGTTGTGTTTTAGAGCGGGCCGGTGTAGTCTTTCGCCATGCCCCCATGGTGGAAGGCTGCACTGGTTCTGGTTTTCTTTCACTCACGCAAGGGCTGTCGTTGCGGACGCTGGAGTGTCGGAAGGATTCTCCGAGCGCCCGTAACGGCCGGACCCCGATAAAATTAGAAATTCACGAAAATTGTACAAATTTACGCCCACCGGCACTTCGACTGGTTCCCCGCTCCTCGGACGTTTTCTCCTGTTCACAGGTCCGAGGAGTGATTAAAATTCATGTTCTGACACCCTTGGTATGGAGTAAAATTTTCCATTTTGAGGCAAATAGGAGTGGTCTCAGTTTCGATTCGTAGGCATATGATAATAAGCATATTTTCATTCTAGGTCGAGTGATTGTGACTAGACTTTCTAGCGTATAGGTTAAGGAAAATTTTTATAATGTGAATAGACCTGGTTAAGTGCTGCTTCGAAAGGGTCAGCCAAAATTTATAGGTGGCAATAGGAGTGCTCTAAGGACGTAGCCGTCTGCATCTCCGGGTGACACGAGTTGTCCCCGTTTGTCTTAAATCGAACAGCAGCGTCGAATCCCCATTCGTTCGCTGGTTTTTTAGGTCTCCTATTAGCATGTCATGCAGTCGACTGCGGCCCCGACCGTGACAAAATTTTAATAGGCACTTGCTGAGCATAGAGCGAAACAGGGACTGGGGCTGGCGGTGAGCTGAAACGTATTAAATTTTGGTGGGACGTAGGTTTTCTAACCGTGCAACTACGGGGAAAATCTATGTCGGCACCCTCTCCCGGAGCCCTCTGGGGGCGAGTCTCGGATTAGTTGGGTCGTTCGCAAGCCACTCCAGTCGCTGTTGAAAATGTACAAAATTTTGGACCTTCGTTTTCGTTGTTCATACCTAGTTCAAAAATTTACGTAGGGGACAAAACATCACGTTTAACAGGTAGCCAACTGCTTCATCTGTAACTAAACCATCGTTTTTTCCATCAAAATCGGCCAGGCTCAGTTCGATAAAACATGCTAAGGAAATCGCATTTGAATGGAATGTATTGGGTCCTTCCTGGGTATCTTGCAGGGTACCCGGGATTAATTCTGTCATCTAATGAATGTTGTAAATAAGTGCCGTACGCCCCAATTGGGCGGTGTTTACAGTGTGTGAATAATGCAAAATTTGGCTCGACAGTAAACGAGTTGAATCGTGTCTAAATTATTAAAGCAGTTCGGAATTTTGCTTAACTGTCTAACTACCGTAGTCTTGCTTTGGAAATTTTAGCTTCGGCAAGCACCCCTAAAGATCTATGAACCCAAGTGAATTTTAACAGCGGCGAACAACACCTCCACAACACCACGCCTGGTCGGTTAAGTTCTCCCGCACGCCTCCGTTTCAAAGTCCGAACCAGCGATCCGCTCCGCACTTTGCATTATACCCGCATTAGCAGGAACGCCCTTGCCGCCAACCCTTCGCCGTTAATCATCGCCCTGTTTAGCCCGCCGCCCGGCTTGCAACTCTAATAATTAGAGCCTTGACACTCAAGGGACTGGGGCCTCCGCCTCAGTGCCCCTACGTTATCATAAGTAATCAAAATTTAGGGAGCAAACATCAACTAGGCCCTTTAGGATTGGTGCGAGCTTATGGCCTAGGTTTTAGGACAGTCGTGCAATGCTCTAAGATTAGAAACGGGACAAAGTACCGAGGGACGCACTAACGGGGAATCTTGCCAATGCTATACTAGGATCAGAGAACCCCGCTTAGGGGATTAAGTTGATTATGAGGGAAAGGCGAGTCAGCCTTATTACCTGTGAGCACGCCTAAGGGTTGACTCTCCCTCGGGGGACCTTCATGCCACTAGATACGTGGGCCAATATAGGGGCCAGGCCGAACACCCTGGTTAACCCGCCGGCAGCCTGCTAAGCTAAGCGGTTCCCTTAGGTCATCGCATAGATCACCGGGGAGTCGTGGAAGCCGGGGTTGTCCGGGCACCACACGCTAGGAGAATAGTGGTGCAGCTGGGATCCCTTAGGGCCAGAACTGGTCCTAGTACATGAGTACATCATTGCGTAGTTAGACAATGCAATAATCCTGAATAAACGTAACCGAAATGTATAAACTTCTTCAACAGCCTATATTGGCTTTTTGAATAGCGATGTGACTAGACCGCATATGTTTATGTAGAATATTGTTTTAAACGATGTACAATGCTAAATCATCAACTTTTCTTATCAAGTCAACAGAATATTCCAAACATGACGAATTTTGTATTGTTATGGTAGTATCGAGTGTTAATGATCGCCTTTTGAGAAAACTAAAACTACCCTAACCATTTCTAAAATATAAATAAACGTCGTTCCAAACACATCGAGATCCATTCAGAACCTAGTGACCGTTCTGGTTTTGAATCATACGAATTGCTCGCGTTCCCCCGAAGACATCGATTTATGGTCGCATTTAATTTTATAAATATGTTGACCCTGTGAAACTAAAAATTATGCTGTATGCTACATGCAGATGTTTTTCTGGTAATACAACCACAAATCCATATATTAGTCGGCGTTGCGACGGGATCGTAGAGCTATATCCGTTTTCCTATCACTGTTCTTTTTAATTTTAATATGGGTCGGGAGAATAGTGGTTATAAGTAATTTAACGTGTGATGCTTATATATGAATAGTGTAGAAGCTTAACATTGCGTTACGTCTCACTTAACGCAAAATGTACTGATCATAAATGTGTTTGTGTACATTCCTAGAAAACATCAATCATGCAAAACATAAACAGCTAAAAATAATGATTGAAACTTAATTTGCTTTTTCTGCGCATAAAATAAAACAAAAAGGTAATATGCATACACTTTAAAAAAATTATGAGTCGAGTTTGACTCTAAATGAATCGGTGGCAAAGTTACTCATAAGCAATGAATCAAATATTGACATACCGAGAGTCAGTAATTTTTGACACGAAAGCAAGTGAATCAGTTTTCGTCTCAGCATTAGTCAGTTTTGTCTCGCTCTGAACCAGACATATGTCAGACTGGGTTAAAAATTAAGATTTACTGAATCAGTTTGACACAAACTCGACACTGTCAGATTTGACTCAGTATTTGTATTGTGTGGACTAAAACATTAGTTAAGTCTAACATCGTGACTCTCAGGTAGTGTAGTTCTTATCGGGCTTTGGCTCTTACCTTCATGAAACAATCGACGTGTTCAGCAAAGTATCTATAACCCTCGCCACACATATATCCATACGATGCTTCCATTGCACCAATTCCAGGACTTCTGCACGAAATTCCGGAAGTACATGTGGTAAAATCGTTGTAAATGGAGCATAGCTTTTCGAACACGGACAATCCTAAAAATAACCATTGACAAAAAATATGCGTATCATACGCATCAAAGGTTTTGTTATAGCTACTTCATTTGTGCCGAGTGCTTGAAGCAAATAGTGTTTTACCGTATGAGTTACTTGAGAAAAATAATTGAGAGTTTTTAATAGTCCACACAATAGTTGTTTAGCAAGATATTTTGTACTGTATCAAAGGAATTATCTCTTCATTATTATTATTTTAGTGTTTTGTTGCCAGTAACATTCAATTCTAGTTGATAATAAACGTGATCAAATCATAGGTGTCTATAGGAGAGTAGGCGTGTTGCACACAAAGGGTCACAACCCCTCAAGTAAAATGTACTCCGCCCTCTGGAGGCTCCGCATCCCTTAACTTTCATCACCTCCAAACCATTCTACCTCTCACCCACCACCCCTCTCAAGCGCGCTCCAAATATGCGCTAAGAAGTTTGCAAAATTAGGCAAAAATAGCGGTAATTAGGAAAAATTTTCCGTAAGAAAAATTTTGAGTTTCTAAAAATTTCAAAAATTTTCCCCTGATCTACCTCCCTCCTCCCGAAGGCACCACGGCCTAGACCATCTGACCATCCTATGCAGACGGACCTTTGACGCCTAGGGTTTCAATCATTAAATTGGAAGTATAACGTTTTCTCAATTAGCAGTGCTGTACTTCCGAATGTTTAGCTCTTGTTAAATACAGAACAGTAAATAAAATAACACTCTTTCAATTTTTAAATTTTAATCATAAAGACAGTATGTAGAAAACTGATATTCATAAAACAAATACATTGAATAAAGCAAATAGGATTCTTTCAAAATTTAAAATACGCTACGATAAGTTCGGTACCATTCAGCTCAACTCTGTGAGGCAGTTTAGGAATTGTGCATTAGAATGATAATGAAGTATAACAAAAAAATTTCGGTTTCTCAATTTAACAATTGTGATCATACTTGGTGCAGATAAATTTCGAACAAATTCTCAATAAATATACAATTATATATGTATCATTCGAACAGTATTAACCACTTGAGGCCATAGGTGCCCTGTTGTTGAAATGAACCGTAATTCTTAGAATAAGGCTACCTTGTTAACCCATTTACAGATTTAGCTAACTTCGACACATTTTAAGTCAGCCTGTTGATACGGTTAGAATGGTACATAAAATTATTCATTTCATAGAGTATAATTTTTTTTGAAATTTTTCCGTAGCTAAGTTTTTTCTCTTAAATTTGACCTTAATGGCAATTTTCTGAGCTGCCGTAAAGAGCTGAGTAGAATGGTATCCTTTAAAATGACGAATTTCGCGCTGGCTGGCTTCTAGGAGAGGCCAGGAAATTGCAATAGGATAGTATTAGAGAGTTGTCAGATCTAAATTTTTTTCTTTCGAAATTAATTATTTAGTACTTTTCAACAGCAGCCTATCACTAGGTTACAACGTACGCACATGGATATTTCGTTACTGAATTATTTATAATTGCAACAACACCAACACATGTATCTAATTTTGTTTGGTCATATTCAAAGGCTCACATTTTATCCAATATCAAGATAACCTGGGTTCTTTCATAAACTTTATAGCATATACCTTCTGTAATTTGTTTCGTAAGTTATGTCGCTTATGGATAGCTTTGACAGAAATGATCCAATATTGTTTTCGATTTGAAATTAAAGAAATCAGGATCATGTGAAATTTTTTTGCAAGAATTCTGTATGAAATAGGCTTAACTCGCACGGTATCATATTTATTGTTTATATTGAAACTCAAAGATGAATACGATATTATTCGACATTTACGTTATAATGGCCATGCTTTTTGCAAGTTTTGTCCACCCTGGGTTCCTTTGGCACTGTCTATCATATATATGCCGTCATTAAGCATTACAGTTTTTCTAGTGCTATTTTGAGATGATTTACATAGCTACTGAAAGTTGGTAACGGTATGGTGTAAAAATTTTTGAGAATACCGGATAATTCCAACTGCCAAATGCTGTTATTTGCCCTGAATGTACAATGTTTTTGTGCGATGTCCTCGACCTGTGAACAGTTGCTATGCTGAAGGTACCTAAATCACCACCTGTTAGTGTAGCTGTGGATATAATATATGTATTGCATGACTTGGTTTTTTTTGCTGTAGACAACTGAAAAACGAAAGTTTCATATTCTGGGTTATTTATAATGTGAATGCGGCATTTTATAGTAAGCTAACCTTCGAAAGCTAAAAGTGATGCTTGGCCGTCTGACTGCATTTTCGTGGTATATTCATAGCTGTGGATATAATATTTGTGTTGCATGACTTGGTTTTTTTGCTGTAGACAACTGAAAAACGAAAATTTCATATGCTGGGTTGTTTATAATATGAATGCGGCATTTTATAGTAAGCTAACCTTCGAAAGCTAAAAGTGATGCTTGGCCGTCTGACTGCATTTTCGTGGTATATTCAATGACTGGTTTCAAGCACCTGAAAAGAAATATAAATGATACACTGTTGCTAATTACAGTTAATGTTCAAACGTTTGGATGGAGATTAATATGTCGTTAGTTAGCGCACGTGGCTGATATCTCGACAGTATCGGTTCTCTTTTTGTTGTAGACAAGTACCTCTAGTATTATAAAACTAAATGGCGCCGATAACTACATATAACAGCGATGAATTTCCTGTATTTCAGCATTTAAATACATCAGCTAAGATACCATCTCATTTGAGTTTAATTGCTTAGTAATCTCAAAGAAATATAGCTTTGTTACTGCTGCAATTTAGCATATACTAAACATGTGAGTTATTTCAGCATGAATACGAAATACCTTATTCACCTACATCGCTAGAAATTATGACAGTTACGTTTGGTTCACAGTATGACATTCAGCTGTACATTTTAATAAAGGTTATAATTATGTGTTATACTTTGGAACAAAATGTTTCTAGGTTTAAAAACATTGTTTGGTTCTTATCACGGTTCAAATAAGTATTGCAGGAACATTTTGAAGTTCACCCATTAATATGGATTTTACATAATTAGAAATACAATTCTCTCAACAAGTTGTAAATTGTTCAAGGAAGTTGTAAATTTTATACTAATATTGTGCTTTGTAGAATAACAGTACTTTGTATTGGGTTTGTAATATTAGCTTGGTGTCTTAACTGTTCTTGATGCCTTCTGTATAGGTAGTCTAATAAGCACGGTATCGTAGAATAGTGCCCGCTGTTGTCGGAAAAACGTATCTTATTAACATAATAATATAGACACACGGCGACTTGATAACATAAGTATTAACAAAGCACAAATCATAAGCTTATCAGATAAGCGAGTAGTAAACTACATCACAAGTCAAAGAGTTCAGTTAGTAGTTACCAATAACAATAGTTACTGAAAAATGCTCGATGATAAAAAATTTACTGTTCGATTTCGAGTTCTTCTTTGCTTTCACACACTGGCCGCTTTTGGTATTTGAGTAGGGAATCACTGATTGCCATCTCGGCTTTGGATGGAGCTGAAACAGTTCAGTATATATGCGAAATACATACCGTTGTTTGAAAAAGCACTAGCTTCCGCTACAATTTTTGTAGATGAAAAAATATAGCCTAATAATTGTACATTGTACGTTTGACACTTTTCGCACTATTATGACAACTGTTTTTGGGTAAGTCGCTCGTGCTCCCGATGTATGGCAAACCAGGAGCATCGTTGATCGAAGGAACGATTACATTCTCAAAAAATTGCCTTAGCTTTGTCCTGCTTACAAATAGAGAACAATCTGGTAAGTTTGAAATTTACCAAAACGTTTTTGTTACTCACTACCTAAACTCTGCAAATTATATATTTTCCGGTTAGGTTTAAATAGAGAACTAAAAGTTTATCTAGAAACTAAAGCACTGTCAGCATCATAATGAAATCAGGATGATAAACTTGCGACGACTGTGTTATACACTACTCCCTGAATACTTTATTTCAAACACTTTAGAATATATAAATACTTCATAGTCTGGACATCATAATGAAATCAGGATGATAAACTTGCGGCGACTGTGTTATATACTACTCCCTGAATACTTTATTTCACACACTTTAGAATATATAAATACTTCATAGTCTGGGCAATCTTTTACAAAAATACCCGGTAATTCGCGGGCCTTGTTCATGCATGTATTCACGCTAACTCTCGTTTCTGCAAATAAAAGCATATCTATTTTCACCGATGACCCATTATTTAAAAAAAGAGAAAGCCATCTTAAAGTTTGACTGTGCGTTCCTAATTTTCTAGCCAACCCGTCTTATATCAATACTTTATTTGATGTATACTGAATTAAGGTTTACTACATGTTTTGACCCTGAAGATTGCGGAACCCGCAGTGAAGGCTCAAAGTGTATGTGAATTCGGCCTATAAGTGGAACGAAGCGCTTTGGCGACTTCATTCAGAGAATTAGTGCCCTGAATTTAGGAGTAAAGAAATTTACAGCGTGGAAAATATCGACTTATCAGCTGTTTTATGGCCGTATTAATAATGTACGGGCAGTGCTATATTTGACAAAGTCAAGCGTGCACTACGATTTAAAGTGGCATCCGCGAACTGCTAAGATATTGAAACGCTGTCGCCCGGCCGCTTAATGAATCTTGAAAGGAATTTCGAACGAATGACAAACTACGTGCAAACATGCATCACACGACAAATTGTTTTAATACAAGATTTTATAAAGTGAGTTTGGTCTATTTGGCACTAGTGAGCAAATCAGACATATATTGGTCTCAAGTCTTACGCAGCTAAAGTCTTGATGATAATGGTGCAAAGCAATATCGTAAATAAGCTATATATATATTTAAAGATTAAAAAATTTAAAGCTCACTGTGTAGCAAAACAAATAACAGGCAAATGATGATACTGCCTGTAGCCGTGGCACGAATTCTGCTCGGATCAAAATTAGCATGAACCATAATGACTGCGGCAAAACGTTGACAGTCAAAGTAGACTACTCCTATTTAGGACAACGTATTCATAATCGAAGTCTTCAAGTATTAACTGTAAAAATATTTAATTAAAGATGACTGCGTTGAGTTAAGGCTAAATATGTTTTCGGCTTTCCAGCTATCTATGTTATATTACTAGAAGTAGGCTACTGATTTATAATCCCTGAAAATTATTGAGTTTTAGGATATAATCCGTCATGACCCATTTGTCATTTATGACAGACAAAGCATGTAAACATAAAAGATTGGACATATCTAAATCAAGCGTAACGAAAGTGTTAATCCTAAAAATAATGACTTCTATGCATTTTCAGCGAAAATGATACTTCGTTGTTAAAGTGTGGCTTGATTATTCACTTTTAAACCGAAAGAGTATAAAAATGTCATGGATGCTACGTAGAACATAAAAATTATAAAA
>JASANE010029140.1:0-72527 GCA_030248225.1 Trileptium ribeirensis | reverse complement strand
GTTAAAACTTCCGCTCGCCAAGGCACCAGTGCACTCGCCTAGAATCTACTGATAAGTGCAGGCCACGCCATTGATAATCCGACTTTAAACACTCAGGGCTTGTCGGAACCCTGTGGGGGCCACATAGGTCAATGCTCTAACACGGAGCATACCGTGATTTTAACTAGGCAAATCGTCTTGAGCTTCAAATTTCTAGGGACATTTTCATGTCTAATTTCAAACTCACTACGCTAAACAGAATTTAACAACTTCCGATGAGTCTAACATAGGGAATAGCGGCTAAGCTCCATGACCTGCGAGCAGGTGTCGGTGCTAGCCTCCCTGGGGGACCTCAGAAATCATACCCGATACTAGACACGTGCGCAACCCTTCGGGCGGGGTCCGAACACACCCCGTGAAGCGCGCCTGCGGCCTGCTAAGCTCCGTAGCTTCTTGGGTCTGACCAAGAATAGGTTCAAAATTCAGCATTCACGGTCCACCCTTGAGGTTACGATAGCCGGGGTCGTATGGGCATGGTGTTAGGAAGTTGCGCCATGCAGCTGCGTCACCGGTTATTACATTATTATTAGCCACAGCTCGCAACATGTCTGAAGCAGTGCCTGAATATCTGGTCTTATTTATTGTAACTTCTGACAATACAGCTCAAATTCAGGCGAATTCAAAAGTTACGTGACTTACCAAATGAGTAACATAAATGCTATGGACATAAGTAAAATGTATGGATTTCGTAACTTCCAAATGGTAAGTCAAATTTACTTAGTGTCCCAATATGTTAAATACGTCTGTGCTTACTCCACAAATACTATAGTTAATTTATCTCGTTTCTACATTTCGTTGTGAATTTCCCAAAAAACCAGTGGCATAAGGCTACAAAAGAAGCTGTCGGGTGAAATTGAATTTTAGTCATGCAATTACTATTTACATGTTCATAGAGAAAATGATACATTTTTCATTTTAACAAATCTAAGACTCTGCTTGTACTGTCACTTATCCGAATAAACATCTTACGTTCGAAATCTTTTATGGATCAAACGTGACAAATCCGGCGACTCACTGACGCACATTCTAAATGAGACGATATTCCCATGACCTTTAACTGCCAGCCAAAGGCATCGCTTTCTGATCGGTTCATTATTGAGAACTGCGTTTTTAACAACGTCTAGAAATGTGCGTGATTTAGTGTTTAGGCTCGACTAGTACCTTATCTAATGAGCAAGCTTCATGAACAAATAGTTATTGCTAGGCCTTGATCAGAAAACTGTTCCTGCATTACTGAGCTCTTGCCTAAAAATTTCGCCGTAATCAATTAGACAAAAACGTCGGAAATATTGAATCAAATCGTGCTTTTTACGTTCTTTGCATTCATTGATCATAGTTATGTATACGATACATTTTTAGTTTCCGGGAAAACCTGGACAATTTGACAATCTGTGGACAATGGACCCTGCCTAAAGTCTACGACAAGCTAGAAAATATTGTAAGAGACGTTTGAAAAACTTCTATTATATATCTAATTGAATCTATCGAATTATCTATCACAAATATTACAAACAACCTGTTGTTAGTAACATTTTTATGGACGGTCGATCGTTTATAAATTTTGTTATAAACGACCGATCGTCCGTAGCAAATGTTACAAACACCTCCTCGCATGTAATATTTTTATGGACGATCGATCGTTTGTAACAAAAATTTTCCAGTCGTTGTTCGTATTATTCTGTGAACAGCGCATAAGATTGTAACTTGTTACCCAAGAAATATTAAAAGATAACTGCATTGTATTCTTAATAATTATGAAGTTGAAAGATCTTTTATGATCACTTTAACAGTGTCCCGCCTCTTATTCGGGGATCAACAAGCTTTGGCAACATACCAAAAATATGGTTATTCAGATCAGAAAATACCTGCTATTTCAAGGTACTTGTAAATTTCACAAACCCCAAAGGAAAAGATTTCGACGTGTTAGAACAACATGAAAGTTCTCAATGACATATGGCACGTTGATCTTGCTGATATGGCTCTGTCGTCTAGGTACCACGATGGCTGCAAGTACTTGTTGGTAGTTGAAAAAACATTTTAACGATATTATTAGTGTTGTAATGCTGAGTGATAACCTAAAACGAAATGTGCGGATTGTATGATATTTGTAAGGCTAAGATTGTATTTTGTTACCCAATAAACATTAAAAGATAACTGTTTGTATTTGTAATAATTAAGTTAAAACATCTTTATTATAACTTGAACAGTGTCCTGCGTCTTATTCAGGGATCAACAAGCTTTGGCAACATACTAAAAATATGGTTATTCGAATCGGGAAATAGCTGCAAATTCAGGATACTGATACATTTCACAAACCCAAAAAGAAAAGATTTCGACGTGTGAGAACAAACACCAAAGGTCTTAATGACACTTGGCACGTTGAGTTTGCTAATATAACTTGGTTTTCTACGTACCACGATGGCTACAAGTACTTATGGGTGTGCTAACGAAATTTTCTAAAGTTGTCCCTTAAAATCTAAAAATTCCAAGTATGTTTGCGATACTGTGGAGACGATGTATAATGATATCTATCCAAACCATATTTTCTCAATTCGTGGAACTAATTTTACAAATATCAAATTCAAAAAAACTCAGTCGGTAGTATGGAACATTATGCTACACTGCTCAGAATGTCGAAACCAAGGCCGCCGTAGCAGAGGGGCGCAATCGTACACATCCAAAATATACTGATACTTCACGAAACATAACACATCGATATATTGATCTTCTACAAGACATCTTCGATAACTATAACCATACAAAAACATATATTGTTTGCTTCCAGTAGATGTAGCTGTGGAAAATGAGCCTAATGTGGTTAAAATCCTCAAGCCATAAAATTCCCGATTATGGAGGTGAAGATATTTTAGGAACATGATATGTGCAGGCACCTCAAAAGGTACGATTCGGAAAAAATATATTTCTTAAGCGGACAACAAAATGTGGTAAACGTCAATATCTGGCAAATAGTTAGGATACCCTGAAAAATTTAACAGCTTGATCAACAAACAGGACATGAAAAGGAATTGAGTATAGTTCAAGAGGTACTATGGAGTCAATACGGCTATAAGTGCCCTTTACCTGCATAGTATCAGGAGCAACCCCTGATTGAAAAACGCATTCCTTTGAAGAACAGTTACAGGAGACCTTCTGAGAGCAAATATCGAATCTCAATTTTTAATTTTAAAATGTTTCCCAGAATTATTATAGTAAATTTTGTGAGAGAGGCAGCACTGATAATATCACAAGCCTCGGTTGATATTTTGTGTCTAATATAACAGATGTGTGAGATAAAACCCAAAAATTACCTTTAGATACTAATAGTTGAAGAAATAAAATGGGATGTTCAATGGACAGAAAGTTGGGTGCCCGTATGTGATATATAGAAGATGTTATAGCGACGTACTTGTTAGAGATACCCTCTTCGAACAGCACAAATTGGGCATGTAAACCATTCGAAATAACACAAGGATACATCAGAGCCCAAAAAATTGTCTCCAAGACAGTGAAGATCCTAAAGTTGCTAGTGTGATTTATAATATTTATATAGTAGATTTATCCTATTTAGAGGCTTTAGGCATTCCAGGAACATAATTAACCTACGATTAAGCGAGGCTGCATATAAACATATTGCTCATCTTTCATGAGTCTAGGTCATCTTAGGTATACTACAAGTAAAAAACTATATTTAAATTCAAATCCGTCATACACGTATTAATTATTGTTATAATGAAACTTAAAGCAAATCAACATTTTCAACATTAAATACGACATGAACACAGACAGTATTCACTGTGTATAGTAAAAACTGAACTTGTGATATCTCTTAGTTGATGTCTTTTTGTTGATGTATTGCGATACAATAATATACTTATAACCCTAATTAAATGGATATATTAGATGATACGCGGGAAGTGTTGGATTTTAAGAAACCCATGTGCTTTGCAGATTTATCTGAAAACTGAACCTTTAAAGTGTCATTGGATGAGGCATGCTTCGGAAATAATTGAAATATATTAACTATTAGCAATCAGTGAATACTGGTATGACACCCAGTGGAAATAATTTTATATGATAGAATGAAAACATAGAATGAAAACGATAGATGATGGCGTTAATCAGGTGCGAGAACACTGTTGAATTGTCATGACTTATTCAAGTGTTTCATGAAGATTGGCAATTAATATGATAATGAAACGATAATGTGTTCCACGACAGAGCGGAGAATTATGAAAGAAAGTGAGAATTCGGCAATACCAACAGTGTTAATCGATGATTTATTATTGACATAAGATGATGAGATAATAATTGTGGATATTTTAAAAGATCCTTTGTTTCAAACGTTATAAATTATATACATAAATGTATTAATCTGGATGTATTCTAAAAATATGTTAATTATTCAAATACATTTATTTCATACACAACTTAAACTTAAGATTTTCGGGGTGATTGGCATAGGATAAGGTGAAAATATTGATGAATTATACTGGGAGAGTAGCAAATAATTCACGGCACGTATATGTATAATAATGTATGTATTTATTATAAGAGATTAATTAATTATCTGTCTCCAACCCCCTCCTTGGGACATTAATAACGTTAGAAGGGGTCAGTATTAGTAATTAATCATTAAGGTCATTAACTAATTTGAGCCATATTTGTATGTTTTTCTTATAAGAGGGAGATTTATCATATGATGTCACTAACACCCTCCCTGGGTCATTAATAACGTCACCAGGCTCAAAAACCATTAGGGTCATTAATTCCCCAAAAAATTTGACAGGCTATCATTTTTCTTAATATTAATTCAGATCTTAGGCTCTGGGTCAGCTCGGCTTTTTAGTATGATCGGTTGGGCTATGCGCAGCTTTAGAAGTTTGAGTCAAGCGGAGCCTAGATTATAAATCCTCAACCTAAACAAAATATATATAACAATGCCGAAAATGATATATAAAAATGTGAAAAGATAAAATGTAAAACAATGAAAAACGAGATATAAATGGTGGCACAATAACACCGTAAGAAAATAAAAAAAACAGAAGCAAATTGAAGCAGAAATTATTATGCCGAATATATTTATGGCGAATTATAAAGACAAATAGTACATGATATTATTGAAATGAGATCAGCGAAGCGAGTGAATGTTTCACAACGGTGCTAGTCTGAAAAACCGCGAAAGTTTTTTATGTGTGGCTGTATACTGTCCGCGTACATGGCACTCGACAAAAATTTATTCTTCGGTAGGAATATTCATGAAAACGTGCCCTTCTATAGACCTTAGGCTGCACCTTCTAGACAAAATGGTCACAAACTGGCTTGCAGGAGTTCCTTGCCAAATATGGTTATAAGATTTGCGAATCATATAAAAAGTGGAAATTGCTATCCGAAATCAACTAGTCGTGATTTACCACCTTGTTGAAAATCATTCTTTGTGAAAACACTATCTTGGCAGCTGTGAGCTTGAATGTGGTTCGTCAACCCTTTTGCCATAAATACCGATTTTCAAATTTCGTAATGTTATTGTCAGCTTGAATAATCAGTTATATATTTCGCCATGCGGAAACAAACAAACATGCTCATAGGGATAGACGGGATCATCCGCTGATGCCCAAGCTCCAACCCCCCTATGACAGGTGAATCGGCCCCACTCCTGTCGACGCAGCAAGTACCGAACGCACGCGCCTAATGCGCCCCACATTGGATGACAAAAACCGACCCGCTCTGGAGGTCCCGTCTACTGTTTGGTGCCTCGGACCTTGAGCATCTATAGACATAAAGAACGTAACAAGAATAACTACAAATCCGGTTCGTTTACATTGATTTTGTAATCTCATTAATTAAAATCTTTTCACTTTTATAGGTAAAAATGGGGCCTCTGGCCATCCCTTTTGCGGCGCCCCTGACTATATATGCACTAAATAACTTAACGCAGTTATTTATAAAATATTCCTGGTTAGGATTGATCTCAAGGTCAAGCTGAGGACTTCCCAAATTCTCGCTCTAATCAAAAAGTTTCCAAATTCGCTAGTTCCATATAATGGAAATTTGGAATAGTGGCGTACTGCAAAAAATGTGAATTTTCGAAAAATGGGAA
This sequence comes from Trileptium ribeirensis, assembly GCA_030248225.1. Classification (NCBI taxonomy): domain Eukaryota; kingdom Metazoa; phylum Nematoda; class Enoplea; order Enoplida; family Thoracostomopsidae; genus Trileptium; species Trileptium ribeirensis. Next base: position 66,391 of record JASANE010029140.1, on the reverse strand, counting down.
TTTGGGAAACCTGGATATTGGAAAGTTGGCGACTAGCAATTGAAGAAATACGAATTTCGGAAACTGAGAATGTAGAAAACAGGAATTTGGTAAATAGTAAATTTGCCAAACTGGGGATTTGGAAAATTCAAGAAACCCGAAATTCGCAAACATTGGGAATTTGAAGTGAGAATTTGATCAAACTAGCAAAATAGGAATTTGGAGAAAATGAAAAATCTGAAAAATGCAAATTTTGAAAACTAGAAGTGTAGAAAAATAGTAAATTTCCGAAAATGAGAAACTGGGAATATGCTAAAACTAGGATAATAGGTATATGGGAATATGCGAATTCCGGGAAACTATGAATATATATTTAGGTACGTCTTAAACTGGGAATACCAGAAGCGAATTGCTAAACATGAGACACTGGGAATTCATAAAAGTTGAGAACTAAAGAAAGGCTGAATTTGGAAGCACCGGAACTGGTTGCATAGACGTACTGGGAAATGAGAATTTGTGGAAAGCAGGAAACTTTGCGGAGTTTACTTTACGAAGAACCCTTATGGATGTTTTGCCCGCCCCCCGGGTGTCTCTGCCACCATTTACTTATTTATAGTGATTTTGACACCGTAGTGTTGCAGATGGTATTTTTATAGTATACATAGATAATGTAGTGTCGGTAATAGTGTAGCCTACACCATATAATTGAGAAGAAGTTATGGTGTCAGACACACCATGCTGTTATTTACACACCTTATAATATGTTTATGGATGGTTTCTTTGACACCATTTGTAATAAACAATAGGTAGATTTAGACAGTAGAGAAGACGATGGCGTATCATACACCATCTATTTCATTATTTAGTGTAGGTATACACCGTATACAACTGGGTACCGGGGTCTGGACCAATCGGGGACAAAGCTTCTACATAAAGGTCCTCGCTTTAATCATGGGTGCCTCCGGCACGCCAACTCATTAAGATAAAGGGGTTGCGGATAGTCATGGGAATAAGGTTTTGAAATTTTTAGGAACTCATAACTTCCCTAGAAATTTTTCCCTATTTTTGCTCACTTTTTTTACCAATTTTCCCCAACCTCAGCAAATTTGTTCCATTTTTTCTGAAATTTAAGCCAATTCTTGCCAATACCTTCAAAACTTTGAGCGTGTCTTGGGTACAACAGAAGGGGAAGTATGCTAGGATATCAGGTTAGGGGTAAATACGGCTTATGGTGGTAATCCACCGCTCAAGGCAGTAACCATACACCCTCAAAATCCGAGGTGTCGGGCAGGGCAGCCCGGTCGTCAGGGAAGATCTTTCTGTTTCTCAGAAGCGGTCAGCTGGTCGGCAATGGGGTGGGCGAGCAGGACCAATAAGTAGAATAGTGCAATGTGAGTGCGGCGCTTTCGGCGCCGCCCATGGGTATGGTGCTTGCGGCGTGGCCAGTGGGATTTACGCGACCTGTCCGAGAGGGGAATCGGCGCTGGCCGAAGAAGGGCGAAGCCTCTGAGGAGGGGAACCATGAATATGTATGGGATAACCTCTAATATTATTGCCCAGGTCTGTCCTCAATATTGGAGGAGCGGAAATGCACTATTGTGACAAATCGATATTCAATATTATATGTACTAGGACCAGTTCTGGCCCAAAGGGATCCCAGCTGCACCACGAGTTTTCTCAGCGTGTGGTGCCCGGACAACCCCGGCTTCCACGACTCCCCGGTGACCTATGCGATGACCTAAGGGAATCGCTTAGCTTAGCAGGCTGCCGGCGGGTTAACCATGGTGTTCGTCCTGGCCCCTATATCGGCCCACGTATCTAGTGGCATTAAGGCCCCCGAGGGAGAGTCAACCCTTAAGCCTGCTCACAGGTAATAAGGCTGACTCGCCTTTCCCTCATAATCCATTTACACCCCTAAGCGGGGTTCTCTGGTCCTAGTATAGCCTGAGTAAGACTCCCCAATTTGTCGTGCCCGAATGTAGAATCCTAAAGACTAGCGGATGTACGGTCATGATCCCAGTAGCACCACAGTGGGGGGTGTGGCTCCTTACGACATTCCCTGTTCTACTCCTAGCAGAATTTGCCTAATACCAGGGTACTGAGACGAGGGCCCCAGTCCCTTGTAGTCAAAGCTTGGACCTAAAGATTAGCGGAAGTTCCAGTATTACGATGTGATTGGTGTCTAGCTCAAATGCTCATGCAGGCAGTGCCAAGGAACAAGCTATACGACGCGATGGTTGGTGGTAAGGGTTGCGACAGAGGGAACTTCCTGACAGTTCTGGTGCGCATTGGTGCTATGCGGGATGTAATGAGGGGGTGTGGGTTTAGCCTTTAAGCGAAGGGTTGCGGGATGCTCGCGCCAACGAGGCTAAGCCGAAAAAGGGCAACATTGTTCGCTCTCGATTCTCTACTGTACTGAATTTACCTTTGAATTTATTGCCGGACCGCCATTGGAGCCTAAACTTTTCCAGGGAACGTGATTCATTAACACAATGTTGCGAGCTGCTTCAGAAAATTAACCACGGTTCAGCTGGTTTACTATTTGAACTACATTTTTATATTTTGCACACTCCACGAATATGAAAACCACCCAATCGGGGTGCACGACAAATTATGTACAACATTCATGTTATAATGGAAACCTTGATTCGGGTACCCTGCAAGGTACCCTGAGGTACACGCTAACTTTCGTTCGGGTAGAGCCCGGTAAATTTTGGACGAAAGAGAAAAAGAAAAAGATGCTGATTTCAAACGACTAGTTACTTATTGAAAGCACGATAAATTTTTCCTTGTAGTACTCCGAACTCTACATGAAAGCGAGGCTGAAGGTTCAAAGTTTAGTACAATTTTGACGGCGACCGGAGCGGCCGGCGAGCTGCCCGACTAATTAGAAACTCGCTCCCAGAGGGCTCCGGGAATGGGTGCCGACGTGGATTTTCCTCGTAGTTGCACGGTTAGAAAAACCACATCCCACCAAAATTTTAATGCAGTTTATCCCACTGCCAGCTCCCGTCTTTGTTTCGTGTTGTGCTCAAATAGTGCCTATTGAAATTTTGTCACGGTCGGGTCCGCAGTCGTTTGCATCGCGCACTGACCAGAAACAAGGAACACAGCGACCGAATGAGGATCCGACGCTGCTGCTCGATTTCACACAACTGGGGACAACGCATATCACCCGAGGATGCAAACGGCTACGTCCCCAGCGTCACTCCTACTACCACCTATAAAATTTGACTGCACCTTTCGAAACAGACCTTGACCAGGTGTACTCACATTATGAAAATTTTTTTAACCTATACGCTAGAAAGTTTGGTCACTATCATTCGGCCCAGGATGAAAGCCCGCTTATTATCAGTTGCCTAAGAATCGAATCTTTAGCCCTTCCTATTAGCTCTAGCACGGAAATTTTTTACTCCATACCAGGGGTGTCAGAATATGAATTTTAAACACTCCTCGGACCTATGAACAGAAGAAGACGTCCGAGGAGTGGGGAACCAGTCGAAACGCGGGCTAGCGTACTTTAATCAAATTTTTGCGAGTTTTGTGAATTTTATCGGGGTCCGGCCTTTACAGACGCTCAGCGCATCCTTCCGATGCTCCAGCGTCCGCAAAGACAGCCCTTGCGTGAGTGAAAGGAAAACCGAGACCAGTGCAGCTCTCTACCGTGGGGGCACGGCAAAAGACTACACTGGCCCAAGCTAACCCGAGAAAAACCTAGCAAGCGCAAAGCGAAAACGCAAAGCAAAGCCCTACTTAGTGGCGACAACCGCCAAATTTTAAAATTAAAAGTTCGACTGGCTCCGATCGGGGAATCGGGCAGCCTCTTTTATACCTAGCTTAAACCCCCCCTTCTCTCTCTGCTCTGTGTTCTCTAGCTCCCAACTTCGCACAAAAACTTTAACTTGGAAACTTTTGAAATTGCCGCCGCAAATATACAACAACACAATAAGAAAAATATCAGGCTCGTCCACACAAACGGCAACCAACAGCCTATAACATCGGCAAACCACGATAACAATGATACGTACATTACACTAGCCAGGCTCGTGTCGCTTTGGTTGATCTATTGGCAAAACATTGTACAGTGGCCGAAGAGTGCCAATAATTGGCGTAAATAACCTAAACCTCGCGCTGGTCGGCGCGAGGCTTACAATTTTGGCGAAATATATCAGCGCTTCAGGCGCTTTTTATATGTTAATATTTTTGTTATTTTTATTCATATTTCAGGAACGGGAAATAGTAGGCGGCCGGGGGTGGGATCATATCCATGCCCTGGCTGGTCGCCTATTCAAGAGACCCTTTAATTTAGTGTAATTCCCTTAGATGGCCCGTTAGAGGCAGTTAAATGCGTGCACGATAGGGAAATTTTGGGTCCCACCTGAGTTATGGGGTCCCGTGAAGTTCCGTTGGGGCGGGTGGCCCCGATTTTCAGTGGGACAGTTAGTATAGGACCCATTTAAGGTACAGAGCTTAAAAAATCAGGAAGTTTTGGTTTAGGATGTGGTGATTTAGGGCCCGAAAGTTGGAGAGTTTAAACGCGGGATTGTGGGTCCATAAGTACTTACGGGTGGGGAGTAAGTTGACCCGAACGAGAAATTTTAAAACCTTATAGGTGCCTTACCACAATATTATCACCCCCCCTTTTACCTAAACATTGAAAATATCCCAAAATTTTCAAAATGATAAAGTATCCCTTTTTTAAGTTGAGTTTAGTCATTTGGTCGCATTTTCATAGCACTCCCTAAAACTTGAAACACTATTCACGGTACCATGAAGTATTTATATGTGCACAATAATTCTTCGCTTCCCTGTGTGTCAGGATAGGTCCCCGAGATCCGAATTTAAAAGAAAACCCCCTTTCGAACTTTGATAAGGATCCTGCGTTTTACCTCGGTCCATCCTGACACACAGAGCATACGCAACTTCCACTGCACACCTTAGCAACAACTATATAAATGCAATATATATCCTTTGGTTAGGGAGGCGCGCCGGAATCGACCTTGGGGCGCCTAATTAGCAAAATTTGTTAAGTCGGATTGTGATAAAACGCGAAGTGTCTCCCGCTTGTCCCTAGCCGATCCGACTACGCAACCGTGCCGATTTCCAATGCCCATACCAATCACTTATACAATAATATATCCATTTTATTCATAATGTAAGCATACTGGGATCGATCGGATACCTCCGTAGTAGACATTTGATTCAATTTTGGTTCGAAATCACCCCGCGCACCTCGGGCTGGTGGAGCGTGATTATACAATTATAACACACGCAAGTAAAGTATTTATTTTATTCAATACAATTATTATAGATAATGCATCCATAAACCCATCGATCACGCTCCACCGGTATCCGATCGCCCTTTATCTGTTAAATTTTGAGCCCTTTTTTGGACTGGTTTCGAATATTTAGAATTTGGTATAAAAACTCGGGCTGTTACATCTCTTAAATTTTTTTGGATTTTATAGACTGCTTACTTATGGTAGTAAGTTAAATTTGTCGATATATGAGAAAGAAAGTGAAAATTTTGTATGATTAATTCCATGTGATGTACAGCCCTTGATATCAATGAAGTAAAATTAGTATGAAATTTGAAAATTTAACCCGTTTGAGCTTAAAATTACAGTAAATTTCAAAAATTTTCCAAAAAATTCCCGAAAATTTCCCAAAATTTGCTAAAATTTCGCTAAAACGAGAGTAGAAGGACGATCAATTTGTTTGGTTATCACCAAAAACGCGTCCCTTCTCCCTTTATTTTTGGTAGTTTTGGAAGTTTTTCCTTATGGCTCATAATATTTTATGCCGGTATGTAAAAAATTTTGCGTCCTAGAAAGTATTTCCGAGAAAATATCAAATTTTATTCTTGAGAGTAAAATGTTACTCTTTGCCACATATAGCATACCATTATATATTATATATATTGTATATAGTAGCAGTTCATTACGATATTCAGCACGTACCTCCACATCGGGGTTGGGTTTGAAAATAGATCCCTTATTTATTTTCGGGTAACTCCCAGGAATTGGTCCGGCTGCCGGGGTGCCTATTCCCAGAAGTTCCCATTAATTGAAATTTCGGTAGTCTTGCTGGATAATTTATAATTGGGTTTTGCTCGGTTTGCTCTAATTTTGGTAATAGATGTTATCATGTTCAAGTAACTTAGGTGCCGCCTATAATACTCATGATTATTAGTTTGACTACTTTAGTTTGCATTGGAGTTATACTTTATTCGCTCTAATTTAGGTAACAAGCTTTCCTATTATCAGGTCATTTAGAAGTGGTTTTGGTCCGTTTGCGATGCACAGTTTGGTACTTGCATTTGTGCACTACTCTACTTGCTCTGTGCCTGTCCTACCGATTATTCGCTATACCGCAGCTCGTCATTTCTCGCCTTTCTTGTTCCAATAATCCTTATCCACTACCTATGTTTTTTAAATACTCGCACGCTTACTCCTACTTCTCTGAGGGTTCATGCTTTACGTCCCTGATTTTACTCGCCTAGCGCGTTAAACGTCCAAGTTCGGCATCGCGCACCAATTGGCCGACCCATTCCCGCAGATTACGCAAGCAATACTTGGAGACCATTGGTTCCTCAAACTGTGGGCGCACCTGCCATTCCATGTGCGGTTCGTCTCGTTCCCAGGCGTCAGCGGCGTTAAAAGCGACTGGCCAGTTCGGGAAGTAGACGTTGTGGAATGCGTCGTGCTGCTGCCGATGGTTAGCGACAATTCGTTTGAATTCGGCCGTCCAAGACATTGCGTTTTGGTTAGTCGCGGCCCATCGGGGTATCGGCGGTGCGACAATCATGGGCGTGCGCGCTGGTACTCGCCGAGATAGCATTCCCAGATGGCGTTTGATCTTCTTGAAGGCTGCGTTTGGGTTGGTCGCATGGAGCTGCTCCAGTTGCGCCTTCCGGTAGATGTATTGGTAGCCTCCAAGTAAGATGACGTATTTGGTCAGTGGCGTTAGGACAGCGCTGGCAAGTTGGATCATGCTTATTAGCGTGGTGCCAGGCCATGCGCAGACCAGCCATTTGTTGTCGTTGGCTATTTCTAGCAACGGCAGCGTGAGCGCGTCGCCCATGATAATGACGTGCGGCCAACAAGCGTATCCGGAGGTGACGTATTCACGCACCTCCTCAAAGAGCCGCCCCATGACATTGTGGCAATGCCTGGGTTGTTCGCCTTGCCGCAGTTGCTGAATTGTGCGTCCGACGCCCCAGAAGGTGTCGGTGGTTACCTCCAGTAGCGGGCGGTCGCCAGTAAGATGCAGAATCCGCGCGTACCTGGGGATGGTAAATTTTCGGAGCAGTATTGGCCGCATAATGTGCTCAAGCAACGGTTTGAGCCGGGCGCTTGTGATGTTGTCAAACAGTTCGTCCTTTAGCGCCCGCGCTCTGGCCTTTATTTGTTGCGGCGTCCCAACCATGTCCATTAGTTCTTTAGCTGCCTCCATCAGGCCAAGTACGAGCAGCACCCTTACCTGGTAATGGTGTTCGACGGTTAGAGCCGTCGTACCATCGTGATGAAAGGGCGTCGCTGCCCCGTGCATGTTGGACAGCTCCGGCCACTCGGTGCCGTGTGATAGGAACGGAACGTGCGGTTTCGTTAGGTCAACATGGTACGTTGGAATAATAGGCAGGCGGTACATAGTGGCCTCGGGCGGCGCGTACGGTCCGGTTGTTGATAACCGTCGGCTTGGACCACCTTCGGAGCATCTGGTCCCATCGTCATTGCGTTGTCGAACGCCATCGTCCACCTGACTGTCACTGTGTCGCCGAACGCTGTTGTCCATCTGTAATAATATAGCTTTTATAGATGGTTGTCCCGTTCCTTCTACTAATTAATATACGCTGCGCCTACGTGTAGGACTAGGTGCGGTGGTGCAAACAGTTTCTATTTCTACTCTCGCTTTCTTGCGCGTGCTCTAAGGTGGGGTTCTCTAGGTGCCAGTGAATGGCGTTTGCTATTGCTTCAGAGTGTTCTGTAGCCCCTCACTAATCACCTATTTTCTTTTGGTTGGAGGTATTCACGTGCGAGCAAGTTCTTCAATAGGTCTACTCTTCGCCGTCACCCCTTTGTTGTTCGCCGAGGCAAAAAAGTCCAGTACAACGAACGTAGTGGCCCACCCAATTGACCAGCTCTTGATGGTAGGCGGGCGCCACTATTGGCTCGGTCCACCGCTGGCGATCCTCACCCCGGTTGAACGGTCCGACCGTATCCCAGGCTTCGGGTGCCGTTAATGGTACCGACCACGCAGGCATGATGACGTTTCGGAGCGCTTGCTGATCCTCGGTGAGGCGCAGTTTCCGTATACGCAGCTCCGTCGCCCACGCCTCGCTGGTGTAATTGAGCGCGCTCCATTGTGGTGGTGGCGGAGCGATGTAAACCGTTCGAGCACCTCCAACTTTCGCTTGATGCGTTTGGTGAACGCACCGGGCGAAAAGACGGCGTGGTCATCGCGCCATAATTTGCCGTAACCGCCTATGACGATGACACAGTCCGTCTGTGGCGTGACGAACGCGTTGGCCCATTGTATTAAGTCGGCCATTTCCATGCGGGGCCACGCGAACACCAGCCAGTTGTGTTGGTCGGCGACGTTGAGCAACGGTAGCGCCTGTTCGTCTCCCACGATGATGAGTTGGGGCCATCGAACGAGTTCATCCCGGTGGTATGTCCGGATGTATTCGAGCAGACAACCCGTCACGTTGTGGAACGTGCGGCCGCAACAACAGTTAATGTGGGTGGCGCCAGTTCCCCAGAAGTCGTCGAGCGAGGCGTTGAATAGACGTCGGTCGTCAGTGGCCTCCAACTCCTCCGCATACTCGATCATGCTGAATTTGGCCAGTAGTATTGGCCGCATGATATGCGGGTAGTAGGATTCCAACATGCATCGTCTTTTGGACGGTAGCCGGCGGTGGAGCGCTATACTGCGGAGTTGCAGGTCGGTTGGACTGTGTCGGCTTCGGCTAACTCCTTTGCGGCATTGTTGAAACCCTCCAGTTCTAGTACGCCGAGATGGAAATGCTCGGACGCGCTGGACAGACGCCGCCCGTTATGTTCGAACTTGTCCAGGGTCGTTGTTTCGTTGGCGAGCATTGGCCGGCGGGCCCCTTTGGAGGCGAAATTCTCCCCGCGCGATCCTGGTGGAGCTTGATAAAGAGGTACTGTCGGATAGACGCCGCCGCCACAGGCCATCGGTACGTGCTGAACGCCTTTTGGTATCAGCGGCATCCGAACGTCGTTGGTGCTGTAGCTCCATCGCATCTGTAATGGATAAGTTTGAATGAAAAGATAATCCTGTTTACCTGTGAATACATTCCTGAGCCCCTCCTGAATTCCCCTTTTTGTTGGATAGTTTTGTGTTTACTTGTGTTGAGGTATGTGCGAATATGGTTAGGATTAGTCCACCCGTAGGTCAGGGTCGTCCGAGTCAGACTCTTCATAGGGTGGTGGTCGAGGTGTTCGTCGTCACCAAGCTGCAGGGTGTAATTCCTGGCTAGAAGGATATCGGGGAAATGAGGTCGGCGGCTGGGTCCCACCTGGCGAGCGTCCTTCCATTAAAAGTTGTCGTAGGGTTGGTGTTGGTGCACTGGTCATTGAAGTGGCGACAGTGGTGGATTGCGCGCGTGTGGTAGAGGCTAGCCTGGTTGATGTTCCTGCCGTTTCAGTGATGGTCGTCCCTGGTTCCTGGAAAGTTACACGTCTATGTCTGTGTAGGGCGTCTCCTACCTCTTCGTCTGATGCTGCGCCGTATGGCCTAAAGACCCGATCCCTGGCCTGGCGATGTAGTAAGTGCCTGGTTGGGACCGTCGCATGAGTAGTGCTACGGCGTATCACTTCAGAGGAGGTGGTGTCAGCGGTAGTGGGGTGTACCAGTTCAGTGATGGTTACCGTGGATGGTCCTGGTTGGTCACTAGTGCCTGACTGGATGGTCAAACCTCCTCGTGCTGATATAGCTTGTTTCCGTAGCGTGGTCCGTCCGACAAGCGCCTTTCCTCGCTCTTCGGGCAATGTTCGTGTGCGGGAAGAGGTACCTAAGGTTACAGCGTGAACGATTCCCATTCGGTGTGCTGGTGGTTCGCTGCTTGATTCCCCAAGTGTAAATTCGCTTAGTGAATCGGAGGTCCCCGGTTGCGTAGTAGGTGCTCTGGAGCTACTACTGAATGTTTCTTGTCCTGCTTGACCGCGTCGTTCAGCCGAAGAGGGCTCCTGCGATGTCTGGCTAGTTAGTTCGTCGTCCGCTTCAGCTGCTCTCACGTCCGTCGTGGTACCTTCACCAGATGTTTCCGACAGATAGCTGGACATTGGTGACCCTGGTGGCGGTTGAGTAAAGGCCGCCTCGCGAAAAACATATTGATGGGGAGACATAGGTCGGTCGGCAGCTGCTGGTGGAGCGCTGTAAGGACGTATTGTCGTATAGTCTCCTACAGTTTGAGTTGACATCTCCATTGGTGTCCGCAGCCGTGATGCCATAATATGTTCAGCTGGTCGTGATTGAAATAATGGATGGTCCTGAGCAGCGAGCATAATTGCATAGCGTAGGTCTCCTGAAGTGTATGGTCCAGGTGCGACAATTCTTCCTGAAGCTCCGCGTGGCGTGGTAGACAGCTTAACATCCGCGGGATAGAAATGTTGTCCTTCAAGTATGCCTACACCAACAGTCAGTACTCCGAAAGGAACTTCCTCACCGGTAGCTACTATTCCTTCCATTATGGTTACTGGCACGATGTGTTGTCCATATTCTACCTTCGTGTCTCGGCTACCAGGTTCTGGTATGTATGAGAAAGCCTCTTGACTAGTAACCTGTTCCTGCGATATTGGTGGCCAAGATGGTTCTATTTCTCTATCCGGATCGGTCAGTGGAATCCGATTCCTGACCGTCCGTGGATTCTGCGGTTCGTAGTCGTCCGTCCGATGCTCAATATGTTCCATCGCTGCTTGTTCGGCCTCAATCTCGGCGTATGTCCGGCGATACAAGTTAGGGTCGTTAGGGTCACCCATTTCCACGCTCTCGGTATCCAAACTATCACTGACCGCTGTTCTTACAGTGCGCACTGCTACTTCATCTACGGGTTCTATTTCAGTAACGAAATCCCTATGAGCGATAATTCGTTGGGTTGGCTCATTTAAACCCCTTCCTAATACTGAAGCGTGCACGTGTATTAGCCAGTCTCCCACGTTTGGTACTGGATCTAATGCCCTAAAACATGGCTTTGTCCTATTAATGTGCACGACATGTGCCATACCTTCCGCATTAGAATGCATTCTTACACGCATGCATTGTGGGGTGATCCCTAGTATTTCATATGGTCCACACCAACGAGGTGTAAGTTTTCTAGATGTTCCTGGCGTGGTGTCGTGTCTATATACCCAAACTAATTCACCTGTCTGATAGCGTGGTTCGCGGGTACGCCTATTGTACCTTAGCTGTTTTATCTCTTGAGCGGCTCTCATTGACTGGTATGCGCGTTCCCTAATAGAAGCCATCCAGCGCTGCGATTGGCCCTGTATAAGTGAGCTCCTGTGTATCCTGTGGCTGCACTATGCGTGTCGTATTCTCCGGGTAACCTAGGATAAAATCCGTGCATGAGCAAAAATGGTGGATATTTTGTTGCTGTGTGCACCGATGAATTATAAGCCATAATGCAAAACGGTAATGATACATCCCATGAGTGATGATCATCTTGCGGTACGCTTACTCGCAGTAAATATAATAGTGTCCTATTAAATCTTTCAATTTCTCCATTTGCTTGAGGGTGGTAAGCTAAACTCATGTGCCGAAATATGTGCATTGCCTGGCACAGGTTTTCAAACATGTGTGCGGTGAAAGCACCTCCTCTGTCAGAATATAGCTCCCTGGGAGCTCCGTATTTGTTAACTACCTCATATAGAAATATATGTGCGGCTGTGTGTGCATCCTGGTGCCTTATTGCCACCGCTATTGCAAATTTTGTGAATTGGTCGATGAATGCAATGACATAGCGGTTACACGCTTGCGACCGAACTTGAATATCGAGTATGTCTGCGAATACACGATAAATTGGTTGATTTGCCAACGGAACCCTACCCAATGGTTATTCGAGCAATTGGGTCCTTTGCGGATTGGCATAGAGTGATCCTGATCCATTGCTGATCCATAGCCTGATCCATTGCTGTGCGTGTTCTGACATGCCCTTCCAGTAGTAAAATTGTTTTAATTTTGCTAGTAGTCGATCGCGGCCAGGATGTCCTCCATATAAGGAGTTGTGTTCGTGTTTGAGTACCTGCTGTACTAGTGTAATTGGGATGCACAATTTGTAATTTATGTCCCCTGGTTGTAATGGATGCATATATAATATTTTTGTGTCTTGGGCTAGTTCGAAGTAATGAGCTCGCATTTCTATTCTTAGCGCGCCTAATTCGGCTTTCGGCCGTGTTCTGTTGTATAGATACCACCAAATAGGACCTAGTTCTGGGTCATTTCGTTGAATATACGGCAAGAGCCGCACTAAATTAAAATCTGGAAGATCCGAAAAGAACGGTAAGTATATATTTTCGTGAGTATCCTGTGCGTCCTCGATCCTAACTGTTGGCAAAATTTCAGTTTCATAATGCATCATCAGTTTCATGAGCCTATCAAATTCTTGTTCCGTTGGTAGTGTGGTTGCTCTCAGTCCTACAGTTTCTGATTCAGGCCGGTGTGGCCTTTTAGATCCTCGAGCCTGAGGTCCGTCTCCAGAACCCGAGATGGTTGTAGTGTGCACTGACATTGCTGATGTTCCTCCTGGATCCATTCTAATTGGGATAGCACTGAGCGTGGCTGCTTGCTGTGTTAGCGTCGCTGGGGGTACTGTAGTTATCTGCGTGTCGGGAACTAGCTGCGATGGGATCGCTTCAGGGTTTTGCTGCCCTGGGGGAGCTATCGGGCTTCCTATTACAGCTGTTGGCGCCCCAGTTGTGAGCGGTGTCACTGTGCGTACGGGATACGGTATGTGCGATTGATCCCAGGCTGCGCAGGTCGTTGGTGGGCGAGGTCCAGTGGGTCGTCCCCGACCCATCATTAATATTTCACATATGTCTCCTGTTTCTTCATTTATGTGTGGGTCATACCTAGGATCCCGCGACAACGCATCGGCATTGCCGTTCTCTTTACCTGGTCTATATAGTATTTCAAATCCTCCAAATTCAAGTAGTAATTCACTACGCCACTGGGATAAGCGTGAATTCCTAGGCGGTTTGTCAAACAGGGCTTTTAGCGGTTTATGGTCAGTTTCTACATGGAATTTGTGCCCTACCAAATAATGCTTGAAGTGTAGCGCAGCCCATCTGATTGCGAGAGCCTCGGCTTCGATTGCGGGGTAGCGGCGTTGATAATCGAGCAGAGCTTTGCTTGCATATGCAATGGGTTTAAGGCCTTGTTTAGTTTTCTGCGAGAGCACTGCTCCCATTGCATATCCTGAAGCGTCCGTCTGTAAAATGAACGGCTGCGTGAAATCAGGGTGTATTAATACGGGCTCATCTAATAGTGCCTGTTTTAATTTGTTAAAAGCGTCCTCGCACTTAGGAGTCCACTTAAATACTGCATCCTTACGTTTTAGTTCGTTCAAAGGTTCACATATATCTGAGTAGCTGGGTATGAATTTGTGATAGTAACCTACTAGTCCCAGGAAACTTTGAAGCTGCTTCAGCGTCTCCGGACGTTTGAATTCCTCAATCGCTATTGCCTTTTCTGGGTCTGGTTTTACGCCTTCTGTACTAATTATATGTCCTAAATATTTTAGACTACCTCTGCCAAAGTGGCATTTTGATGGTTTTAGTTTTAAATTTGCTTTGCGAAAGCGGTCGAAAACCCTTATTAGGTCTGCTAAGTGATCTTCGAATGTTGGCGAGAAGACTAATATGTCGTCGATGTAGATTAAACATTTTTCCCACTCTAATCCCTTTAAAATCATGGACATACAACGTTGAAAAGCTCCTGGGGACGAGTTTAATCCAAACGGTAGAACATTGTATTCATATTGCCCATGAACTGTTACAAAGGATGTTTTGTCCTTAGTTTCTGGATCTAATTCTAGCTGCCAGAAACCTTTATTTAGATCTAAGCTAGACATTAATTTGGTATTCCTGAGGCATCCTAAAATGTCATCTATTCTAGGTAACGGATATGCATCCTGTTCTGCTACTGTATTTACCTTCCGAAAGTCCACACAGAGTCGGAGTGAGCCGTCACTCTTGGTTACATACACTATTGGTGATCCCCAAGGTGAGCTTGATGGTGATATCAGTCCCGCATCTAACATACTATTGAGTTCCTCTCTAAGCGGTTCGCGTAAGGAATGTGCTAATCGATACGGTGCTTGCTTAATTGGCTTAGCATCTCCGGTCTCTATGCGGTGCCTATGCTCTGTGTAGCGTCCTAGATCAAAATCATGCGTGCTGAACACATCTGCGTTTTCAGCAATAGCGGTTTTCAATTGTTTTAGTTCAAACGGCGACAATAGGGTCTTATCAAAATCTATTTTACTCAAGACCGTTTGAGCTCTTTCGTGGTCAATTGACCTTTTTCCTGCCTCTATGTGTTGGATGATCCTTTCAGGGTGCGCAGTGATATTATTTAATTGTTTGGCCGGTTTGTGCTCCTCGTACCTGATCAAATTTTTGTTTGTGTCTTTCAGGAACTGCACGTTGGGGTTCATCATTACCTCCATGTGACCTATGGTCTGCCCGGCATAAATAGTAACCGGTGTGTTCCCGAAATTTATCACTGCGATTGGTATGGTTCTTTGGCTCCTTAACACTAATGCATGTGCCATTGCGATGTCAACCATTTCTGGTGCGGGCACAAATAGTGCTGGTCCTACGCCTGTTTCAGCTATTTCGGGAATCGCATTAATGAACGTTTCGGTGTTTGGTTCTATTGTAGTAAGCTTCCGACACATTACTGCAATTAGTGGTGGGTCGTAACGCTCTAGACCTGCAAAAGGTATTTTAGCCTCTTCCTCATCCACTGCTATTTCTAAGCAACGTTCCTTAAAATTTATAATGCACTTTGGCAACTGGGACATGAAATTTGTTCCTATGATGCAGTGATAAGGTGCTGTTTTAGTAACAAAGAATTCCGTTTGTACCTTTATGGACCCGATCGACAAAGGTACACTTATGCTGCCATCTAATGCTAATTCCTGTTTGGTGGCAGATACTATCCTAGTGGAATCGTCAGGCTGCGGCTGGAGGCCTAATTTATTTACCAGGTATTGTGATACTATGGAAACGTCTGCCCCTGTATCTATTAGTGTAAGTACTGGTGTGCGGTACACAAATGCGTTGATTAGCAAGGGTGCGTCCATATGGTGCATTGCGTTGACCTGTCGGTGGTATGCTACGGTGCGATGTCCTCTACGTTGAGATTTTTCAGATACAGCGAATAATTCAGTTGGCTCCACCAGGACAACGCTTTCGTCCTCGGTGGTAGCATTTAATCGAGCCGAGCGGCGAGGACTCATTGTACGTAGTTCGAGGTGTTCGGTGGAAGCAGCTGGGGCTGAAACAGTTGGTCGAGGCGTGTTAGTGGTGCCATACTCATTGTCCGTTTTAATGTGTAATTCGGGTCGCCTTAGTTCCTCCCGAGCACATGGTCGCTGTTGCCACCAACGCTGTAAGCGTCCCATTATGCATTTAGGACAGAATCCCGCTTTCTTTCTAAAGTAGATTACTGCTCCTATTCCGGCAATTGCTAGCACAATGAGTATCCATAAATAAGGTGCTACGCCAGTGGTAGTGATGTATGGGAAGTCAATTACCTTCTTCAACTGCTCGTCCGCTATTTGTTGGACTTGTAAGTTCGTCGCTTTGGCGTGTTCCAACGAGCTCCAAGCAATTGGTTTGAGCGGTATGTCCGGAAAGTCATGTACCGTGATGTTAGGTCCAATATGGATGGTGACTTCCTGCGCGTCTAGCGTGCTAGCCAGCATAAGTGGCCCGACCACGAGCTGGGTATAGTTGTTGTGTGACAGCCACAAAACTCCGTTGTCAGCGATGTTAATCGTCTCTCCTCGGGTGACGTGACTAAGATGTTTCTTCTTGGAGACGACAGCCTTACGTTCAGCGGTTCGAATTAGCACTCCTTGTGCCGTGGTGTAGACGTCTGTATGGTTTGCCATTGGCCCGACCAATGCACTATTCTTGCAAAGTTGGCGAGCCTCCTCTGGAGCGTCTTCGCCCATGATAATCCAGTCCAAACAGCGCGATGTATGGTCCGTTGCTAAGGCGTGTATTTCGCAAAAGGCAATACCCGGTCGCGTGTTGCATGCGTGTAGTTTTAGCACTTCATAGCGTGCGCGTTCAATCCGCGTAGCGTAGTCAGGCAAGGGTAGTTTCATGTGAGCACCGCGTTCTGGAACATTCCAGCCGACGTTGTAGATTCGGAAGTAGGGTCGGACGTCGTCCGACGTGACTAATGGCACCCGCAGTATGAAGGCAAACTTGAATGAGCCTAGGTCGATGTGCACTGGGTAGATTTGTCCAAATTGGTATGCCAGTGCGGGTTCGCGTATTAAAATGGTTTGCGCTATCTGCGAGTTCTTTTGGAATAGATTCTTGAGCGTGGATGCGTCCACCACTTTGGGCGACAGTTGGCCGCTCATCATGGCTTCCATGACGGCGTCAACCGATGATTTAAGACTGGTGCGAAACATGTGGTTAACCAGCTCGCGGTGAACCTCAGTGACATAGCGTTGCTCTTGACACCTGACCTGGTCGATCATTGTGACTACTTCCTGCATCTCATGATGTAAAAATGAGTATAACTCCTCATTGGCATGCGTTAATTTCATGATCGCTCGCGAATTACCGTAAGCGACGTTATATGTGTTCCTCATCTCTTTAGATAACGCGAGCACTTGTTTATTTAAGTCCTTAAGGTGTACAGCGTTGGTGAACGCTACACCGACACCTAAAAATCCTGTTACTACACCTGCGGCTCCAGCTAATGCGGCGAGAAATCGCTTCTTTCTAATCTTAGGTTCCTCGCAAAGATGAGAATTCGCTTCGCAATATTCGCGCATTAGTGCCATATAGTAACTGGTGTCTAATACACCTTGATATGTGCTCCTTAATTCTCTCTCTAGTTCCTGTATTTTCTGTTGTAAATCCGGCATGGTAGTACAATTTGGGTTGGGGCAGCAATTCCCCAAACATGGTTTACCCCTTGGAGTGTATACACACCACGCCATACCGGTTGCCTGCCGACTGGGTTGTAGCCCATCTAGAGATAGCCTTAAAATTATCGGCAAAAAGGTTGATTGCGAAGCGGTTATTACTAAACCTTGTGGTTCGATTAACGTACCCACTTGTTGATTCACCATAGCTCCCAAGCGTGCGACCTGATCTGAAAATGGCGTAGCAATAGCGTGAGTTTGCCCTAGTTGATGGAGGATTAGCAGAGCAATTAGCAATCCCATTATTTTAGTTCCCTTATTTAGCAATCCGACCGCAGCTTTCATAGCTGGCCCTAATATGTTTGGGGAGGACCGTACCGACCTGGTCGGTGATACTCGGTCACTCCCATCGATAGCATTGTCGTGTCCATTGCTGGCATCTTCAGTGTCCACGGAGAAACTCAGGTCAGAGATGAGGTCGTCGGGGTCAAGTGAGTCAATTGCTGGCATGTCAAATTCGTCATCGCTGGCGTCACTGAGTACTGCACTCAACTCACTTTCAAGTTCTTCTTCGTCAATGAATGTTATGTCCGCGTCGTGGTCCATGTTTGGAAGTTGGTCCATGTCGTCCATTGGGTCATTTTGCCAAATGTTTTGAGCGGGCTTGCGCAGCCATAGTAGTCGTAAGTATAATAGTTCCTCGCGCTTGGGTTTATTATCGATATCAATAAAAAGAGCGTTGGCCATTATAGCGTACACAATGTGATGCAGCGACTGCACCGGAACCTTAGGTCCGGTTTCGTCAAATTCCGTAACTAAATGGTCTAATAGGTACGGTGCGCTTACTATGGTTTCTAGAAACTCTAAGTTGGCTTCCCTATACGCTATAAGTTCATATGCCGTGTGTAATCCTTGTGTGCTACTTGGTCGAATGGATACTGTCCCGTCTCTCCTTATGGTTCCATAATCGGCGGACAGGTTCCCGGTGTAATCCCATTCGCCGTGATAGGTGATAAATGCACATTCTTCTCTAGGCATGAAATTTATATTGTGTCTTTCCTCGCACATGATGCATGTCTGGAGGATAGGAACTTGAGATCGATACACCTCTGTGATTGCTTGCGTGATGCTCATTGAATTAATTACCCGGGCAACGATCTCCAAGAGTCCCTCCAGGTGATTCAGCATGCAACTGCTAACGTGTATTCCAGGCATAGCGTGTAGGAACGGAGATGCGAACCCTAACAGCCCTGACAAAACGGCAGCGTCCCGCCGTCGGTCGACTCGGGCCGTTCCAGCTACTCGGATCCGAAGCAACTGGTGGGCATGGCATATACGCTCCGACACAGCTATGACCCTCCGGTAGAATAGTGTTTTCACTGGCATCCGATCTTCCCCGAAACGTAGCTTAGGTAGTGCGAGAATATAATGGGGGAATTTTCCGTGACATTCCGGTTTAACTGCTGGTACAAATTCTGAATCCGGTCCCAGCAGCAGTAATCGCTTTTCTTCAGGTAATTCTTGCAAAATCAGTGGTTCTACTATTTCACTGGTGTTGGCTAATGCGTGTAATTTCCTCAGTATGATGTCTAATATCTGTTGTTTGTATGTCCGAGCATTCCGGTGATCCAATTTGTACTTAAATGCTACCAAGTCTGGGTCGGTGTTGTTAATCGCGGTGTCCAGGCCAACTTGCCCAAAAGTGTCTACCTTCCTTAATGATTTGGGTGATTCTAATGCACGTTCAATTATTGTAGTCAAATTAACCGGCGATCCGGTCGAGTCAATCTCTAATGCGTGGGCTTCTTCTGTGCTCAGTTGGCATGCTACAATTTCTGTTTTACTCTCCAGTCGTTGGTTTGCTGTCCCATTTGCTCTCTGTGCTATATTGTTTACCATAGGCGTTATTACCACAATCTTCGAGCTTTCGCTGGTTACTACTGGTCCTTCGTTATCGGCATAATTCTCCTTTAGGTTACTATGTTCTCCGTCAGTATCATTGGGTTCCGCCACATTGTCATTAGGTTCCATAATTTCACAAATTCCAGCTCGATTATCGTGATGTTCCAGGTTTGTAATGTTTTCGGCACTCGGCTCGGCGCTGTCTCCGTGTAGCCCTAAACCTGTTTCACTCACATGCTGCACAGTCTCTACCCCCGGTTCTACACACATTCCCGTGGTGTCGGTCCTAGCCGACTCTGACTCAAACACACACATACTCACCTGCCGGTTGAAGCTACTATGCAACGACAAACGATAACCGCGGTTCCCGACCCGGTCGGGCCCTACGGCTCCTACACTTAGGGACCGAACCCTATTCGAATTTGGTCCTACACATGAATTATAATTTTGAACGGAGCTCGGGCCATCGCAGCGGCTCATTGCTCGACGCCTCCCTTCTCCTGGCCAGTGTCCTCTACGGTCTTCCCCGGCCTCTAAAGATACTAGGGTACACATACGCTCTCGAATTTTGAACGGAGTTAGGACAATCGGACTGACCCGTGTTCCGAAGGTCTCCATCGCACCTGACCAGTGTCCTTTACGGTCTTCCCCGGTCGGTTGAAACGCTACAGGGGCCTCACACGGCCGCCCTAAATTGGTGGAAGTCAGTTTAGTTAAATTGGATGCATCCGCCAGGTTAAGTTCATTAAGTTCCTTAGGTTCTCGGTTCCTCGGTAATCCATTCCATCCGCTAGGTTCCATTAGGTTCTCAGTATCCGCAAGTCCATTAGGTTCCATTAGGTTCACAAGTTCCTCCGCAGGTTCTTCTGGTTCCGCTTCACATACGTAATTTTGAATAAGCCTATTGAAAGTCGCTTCCCCAGGTTGTACCGTGCCGGCGCTAGAGCCATTGCCAAACACGCGACCCCTATTAATCGGCCCCCGAAGTCCGAACGGCGTCTCTCTAGGTTCCATTCCATTAGGTTCTCCATCCATTAGGTTCTTAGGTTCCATCCGATGTGCAGCCGCCTGAGATGGGTTACACGTGCCAGCGTTTGGGTCATTGCTTGACACGGATGCCCTATTAATCGGCCCCCGAAGTCCGAACGGCCACCTCCCATATTTCTCACTCGGCACATCAGGATCATTAGGTTCCTTTGGTTCCATTAGGTTCTCGGTTCCTCCTCCCCTCTCACTCCTCTGCTCGGTATCTCGGTACTCTTCATCTCCTCGCGCTGACTTCCGATCGGGATATACAAATAAGTTGGTTGGCCAACCAGTATTCACAAGGTCTCGGGTCACACCCTGCGCGCCAGGGGTTGGAAACAACAAAGCCGAGCGCCGTGTAAGTTCAGTATTGTTGTATACTTCACTGTAGTTGTATTCTGCGTATGCAAGTGTTTCTTCTTCATGTGTTTGCTTTGGTTCTATGCCACCCCGCGACCTGATCGCTTGTGACCATTCTCGTGATGTGTCCTTGCTGGTTTGCAATGAATTTACCTGATATACACCTGATTCTGCTTCAATTTCATCTGGATGTTCTTGCTTGATTTCGAAATTTGGGCTGTTCGTTTCTAGCATTGGTTCATCTTCAGTGACCATTAAATTAACTTGTGCTGAACGGGTGCCTAAGCCAGCTCCTGCGCGTTCTTCCAGCGTGGACATTTCATGTCGCATGACATCTAAGCGGTGTGCTAGCTCAGGATCTACTGCTTTGGTCACTGACATTACGCCGGCGTTACGGCGATCAACTCGTTCGTTATTATGTATTGGTGCCTGCGCGGGTCTATTTCGAGGCACTGCTCCTAACTGATTCGCGTTATTCCAACCGTTACTAGGCGTGCGCGGTCGAAACGGCGCGGCTTCGGCCGACAATGGTTGGGATGGCGCTGTATAGCGTCGATCAAATGCTGGGTTATACCCGTTGTTTCGCTGGTTATACCCATTCGCACTGCGTCCGCGGGATCTGTTATAGTATTCAGTCTGACCACCATTGCCATACGTGTTGTAATTTACGGGCTCTGGGCGATAGTATCTTTGCTGCCCATAACCAGTATATCCCCGCTGATTAACTGTATTGTTCCAATCATCACGTCGCGAGTAGCGTGCTCCACCTCTGGGTTCAACTATTCGGTAGCGAGGACGGTTGTTGTATTGTGGTGGTGGCCTAGCATATTCGATAGCGGGTGGCGGTGGTGCACCGTACGCGTAGTTAGGCGCTGCTCGCGTGGCTAAGCGTGTATATTCGTTTTCCAATGGATCATATATGTCCATTCGGAAATACGGGCATTCCCTAGCGAAATGCCCTAGATAACCACATCGAAAGCATTGGTTTCCTACTGGCGTTGCTGGTGGTATTGCATTTGCGCCTACTTGCGGTGCTCCGTTATTCTGCATCATTGCGTTTAACTGGTGTTGTTCAGTACGCTTGTCTAGTAGATCAATGAGCCGTGCAATAGTGGCATCGCTGCCGGCTGCGGTGCGCTTGTTCTCGTCGAGTGCTTCACGTATTTGGTCTACTAGCTGGTTATTTTCACCTCCCTGTGTCATGTAATTAACTGTTTTAGACCGGCTGCTTTTACGAACCGGTACTCCGATAATGTCCTTTTGGGACGCTATAATGGCGTCCTCCTTGTACTTGAGCTTATCCATCATGTGTTTGAATGATGGATAGGTTTTCCCTATTACGCAGGATTTCAGCTCCTTCCTCAGTCCTTGTCGCAGAAACTTTTGTAGTAACGCGTCACGTTGTTCGCCTTCGACCTCCGGGAATGCCTTGTCCACTAAGTTTTGGAGGTCAAGTCCGTACATAGCGACTGATTCTCGTTCGCCCTGTATGCGCATGCGTAGCGTAATTAGTGCGTCTTCGTCGCGCTGCGAGGAGGAGTACATGAAACCCATGTTGTAACAAAGGGCTTCGTACGTTTGTTTCTGGCAGTCCGGGAAACTTTCGTAAATCTTAAGCGCTTCGCCCTTTAATACAGTCGGGAAACAGATAAGTTTCTGTTCAAGTGTCCATCCGTTTGCGTCCGTCAGGTTGTCATAGGTGGCTAGCCACGCCTCGAAGTCCTGTCCCTCAGCTCCTGAGAACCGTGGGATGTCGCCCACCTGTATGATTGGTGCCGTGGTGGTCGTCCGTTCCATAAGCTGCTGTAGGATTGCTACTAGTGGGTCGCCTGAGGCAGCGGGGCTGGGTCCGTTTGTACTACCAGCCGTGGTGGCCGTGCCACCTCCTACATTTGCTGTTGACGTGCCGCTAATCGGCGTTCTATTAGCGCTCGCTGGTAATGACATTTTGAATTCCGATTTAATAATAATCCCTAATTGTTTTGAGCTGTTGGGCGTCCGTAACTCAAACCTGACTTGAGCACGGATGTTAAATGTATAATCAAATATATGTGTTTGCTTTATAGCGGAAATTCTACTGTTCAGTAAACTTCACTGTACCTGTGTGCCTATTCCTTAAGTATGTGACTGAACGTGTGAAGTTTTCGCTACGCCTCAATTTACGGGTTATCCACGGTTACACCATCTGAGTATAACTACTGATATATTTTTTCGCGCAACTCACTGCTCGTTCGTTACACCAGATTGTATAAATCAAACAAATCCTGCTTAGCTATGTTCTAAAACAGGACCTATGCCACGAATTTCAATTGGTTTACTCATCCAGGTTGTCGTCACTAGAAAGGTCACGCTGAAATCCTACCCAAAATCAAAGTAGGTCACTCTGACCAGTCACGTCAGTAGAAAGTTAAGGTTTCACTATAGGATCGCCCGGGTTTACCTGGGTCTCAATTTGAAGGTACGTGCAGCACTATAACATAAGGATAAAATTGGTTTACCAAATTTACAACTAGTTAGCATGAACAATTATCGTAACTGGTCATACACAGAGCAAGATTTCCATTTACGTAATCCGTCTCAAAGCAAAACATAAAATACATTACTATCATACAATAATGTCATATACTGACCGTGGGTTTAATTGACAAAATAGCAGTCACAGTTCCTTGCGTCGAATCTCTACGGCTTCGTTCCCGCGGCTTCTCCGTCAAGTAGTGCTGGAAGGCGACCGTGCTGCGGTGTATGAAGTTCGCTGAATTCGTGTGGGGCACGATATCGGTTGACCGATTTATTGTCCAGGTGTGCTTTCACGGAATTGTCGAATACGTTGACCCTGAAGAGCACACACGCTCGTCGATGACGACAGTTTTAGCTGCTAAAGTACTGCCGATTGAGAACAAAATGTCCACGACCACGCAATAATGGATAAAATTCGACCGAATAGATGCACGCGGCAGGATAACAGAGTCTTTTCCAATTAATAGTCCGATGCAGAAACACGGAAGTGTCCAACTATAGTATCGACAAAGACCGCCTTAGCAGACGAATATAATATCAGCAGTGCTATTAAGATAATTATTTATATAAATTAGGGCACTTTCAATTATGATGTTCGGCAACAACACGCGTAATCGTCTTTATCCTAAAATACAACACCAGCTAACTTTAACACACACCTTAAAGCAAGGCCACCCAAAATGCATCCTATCGGCCAAACGGGCGCTACTTCGTTGCCTGGCACGTGTCTTCAAGATCATTTCACATTTTAGATCCCAATTCAGCTCACATCATCCGGATAGCGCAACCTGCGATACGCAGCGTTATATCCAGTTCAGCGGGACACCGTCCGATGACGCCGACCTTTGGAACGCATGAGCCTATCGCCTCTATCAGATACCTAGTCACAACACTGATACCGTAACGTTATATAACATAAATATGACGACAATAACACGGGAACAAACGCATTAACCTCACGGGTGTCACAATTTGTTATGATCCGACATTTTAGCTTTTAAGATTTCGAAGGCCAGGTGAGGAGACGCTAATGGGGTGCGAGAGGTCCAGGAACTAGCGGTTTTGAAGAAAGAGCATGATATCTATCCTATCCTAAAAATTTATTGACGCCTCACGGCGTAGCCCCCACTTATTTATGTACTAGGACCAGTTCTGGCCCTAAGGGATCCCAGCTGCACCACGGTTTACTCTGTTGTGGTGCCCGGACAACCCCGGCTTCCACGACTCCCCGGTGATCTACGCGATGACCTAAGGGAACCGCTTAGCTTAGCAGGCTGCCGGCGGGTTAACCAGGGTGTTCGGCCTGGCCCCTATAATGGCCCACGTGTCTAATGGTATGAGGTCCCCCGAGGGAGAGTCAACCCCTAAGCCTGCTCACAGGTAATAAGGCTGACTCGCCTTTCCCTCATATTCCACTTAATCCCCTAAGCGGGGTCCTCTGGTCCTAGTAAAGCCTGAGTAAGGTTCCCCCATTTGCCGCGCTAGAATGTAGATCCCTCATCTAAAGACTAGTGGATGGTACGGTCATGATCCCAATAGCGGTCCGGCTTTGGTCGTGACTCCTTATGATATTGCTTATTCTAGTCCTAGCAGGCTTTACCTAGTAGCCAAGAACACCAGGGCACTGAGGCGAGGGCCCCAGTCCCTTGTAATCAAGACTTGGACCTAAGGATTAGTGTGAGTTCCAGTATTGCGATGTGGGGGTGTCCGGCTCTGATGCTCATGCAGGCAAAGCTAAGGAACACACTATACGACGCGCTGGGTTGGTGGGAAAAGTTGCGGCAGAGAGAAATTCTTGATAGTTCTGATGCGCATTAGTGCTATGCGGATGCACCGAAGGGGCGTAGGTTTGGCCTTTAAGCGAAGGGTTGCGTGATGCTCGTGCCAGCGATACTAAGCTGATGAAAGGGACAACATTGGTTGCTCTCGATTCTCTTACTGCACCGACTTTACTTACTGAACTCATTGCCTGACTGCCTGTGGAGCTGAAATTTTCTAAGGAACCTGATTCATTGACAAAATGTTGCGAGCTGCTTCGGAAAATTAACCACGGTTCAACTGATTTACTATTTGAACCACATTTTACATTTTGCACACTCCACGAATATGAATATCACCCCAATCGGGGCGCACAACAATCATGTACAACATTTATGATGAAAACCTGCAATTCGGGTACCCTGCAAGGTATCCCGTTAAGCATATTATATTCATTTTGAAAACGGTATCCCCAGTCGCTAGCCGATTAATTCGAATTGACACCATTACCCGGGGCTCCAAACACCCCCCTCTTTAAATACGGACCGTTCAATCGAACCACCATAAATTTTCTCCTTAGGCAACGAAACTCTTGATGAAAACTAGGACCAGACAGCCCACATCCTTTAATGCCGTTGCGACAGGGACTGGAGCGGCCTACGAACGATCCTGGATAATTTGAAATCGCTCCCGGAGGGCTCCGGGAATGGGTGCCAACGTGGACTTTCCCCGTAGTTGCACGGTTAGAAAAACCACGTTCCACCCAAACTTTCTAATGCAACCTTGCTTGCCGCCAACTCCAGTCCCTGTTTTGTTCTGTGCTCAACTAATGATCCTTCTAAAATTTTGTCAGCGCGGGTCCGCAGTCGCTTGCATCCGGATTTAACCAGAAAAAGAACCAGCGAACGAATGAGGATTCGACGCTGAAGCCCGATTTCAAACAACTGGGGACAACCCGTGTCGCCTGTGGATGCAAACGGCTACGTCCTTCGTGTCGTTCTCTGTACCCCTCAAAAATTTTACTGCACCTTTCGAAACAGACCTTGACCGGTCTACTCACATTATGAAAAAAATTTTTTTAACCTATACGCTAGAAGTTTGGTCACTATCATTTCGTCCAGGATGAAGCCCGCTTATTATCGTTGCCTAAGAATCGTTTAGCCCTTCCTATTAGCTCTAGCACGGAAATTTTTTACTCCATACCAGGGGTGTCAGAATATGAATTTTAAACAATCCTCGGATCTGTGAACAGAAGAAGACGTCCGAGGAGTGGGGAACCAGTCGAAACGCGGGCTAGCTTACTTTAATCAAATTTTTGCGAGTTTTGTGAATTTTATCGGGGTGCGGCCTTCACAGACGCCTTTTTATATGTTAATATTTTTGTTATTTTTATTCATATTTCAGGAACGGGAAATAGTAGGCGGCCGGGGGCGGGATCATATTCATGCCCTGGCTGGTCGCCTATTCAAGAGACTCTTTAATTTAGTGTAATTCCCTTAGATGGCCCGTTAGAGGCAGTTAAATGCGTGCACGATAGGGAAATTTTGGGTCCCACCTGAGTTATGGGGGTCCCGTGAAGTTCCGTTGGAGCGGGTGGCCCCGGTTTTCAGTGGGACAGTTGGTATAGGACCCATTTAAGGTACAGAGCTTAAAAAACCAGGAAGTTTTGGTTTAGGATGTGGTGATTTAGGGCCCGAAAGTTTGAGAGTTTAAACACGGGATTGTGGGTCCATAAGTACTTACGGGTGGGGAGTAAGTTGACCCGAACGAGAAATTTTAAAACCTTATAGGTGCCTTACCAGGATGTTATCACCCCCCTTTTACCTAAACATTGAAAATATCCCAAAATTTCCAAAATCATAAAGTACCCCTTTTTAAGTTGAGTTTAGTCATTTGGTCGCATTTTCATAGCACTCCCTAAAACTTGAAACACTATTCACGGTACCATGAAGTATTTATATGTGCACAATAATTCTTCGCTTCCCTGTGTGTCAGGATAGGTCCCCGAGATCCGAATTTAAAAGAAAACCCCCTTTCGAACTTTGATAAGGATCCTGCGTTTTACCTCGGTCCATCCTGACACACAGAGCATACGCAACTTCCACTGCACACCTTAGCAACAACTATATAAATGCAATATATATCCTTTGGTTAGGGAGGCGCGCCGGAATCGACCTTGGGGCGCCTAATTAGCAAAATTTGTTAAGTCGGATTGTGATAAAACGCGAAGTGTCTCCCCCTTGTCCCCAGCCGATCCGACTACGCAACCGTGCCGATTTCCAATGCCCATACCAATCACTTATACAATAATATATGCATTTTATTCATAATTTAAGCATCCTGGGATCGATCGGATACCTCCGTAGTAGACATTTGATTCAATTTTGGTGCGAAATCACCCCGCGCACCTCGGGCTGGTGGAGCGTGATTATACAATTATAACACACGCAAGTAAAGTATTTATTTTATTCAATACAATTATTATAGATAATGCATCGATAAACCCATGGATCACGCTCCACCGGTATCCGATCACCCTTTATCTGTTAAATTTTGAGCCCTTTTTTGGACTGGTTTCGAATATTTAGAATTTGGTATAAAAACTCGGGCTGTTACAATATACTGAAGCCCTTGAAAGATAAATATCACAGGTTTCTATTGCAGAGGTCGATATCCCTAAAAGGGAAATACAAATATATGAGCAAAGTCCGAAATCCCGGGGGCAGGTTAGTGGGGTTCTCGGAGCTGGAGAGATTATTTGCCACTGGAATTCCCACCGGTAAGAGTTGAAGGCAGAAGTCGCATTGAGGGATAAATTATTTAAATATTTTTGGGACTCTAAATTGGTGAAAATTTCCCCTAGATTTTTTCCAATTTCCCTCCATTTTTTACCTGCTATAGCAAAATTTTTCAGGAGCCTTCGCCGCGGAGGGACCTATACTATATATCAAAATCAAATATTATATATCGCAATTTGCATTGTCTTGCTGATAATCTTAGTGCTATGCGTACTATGTCTTACCTACGTACCCATATGATTGTGACGTAGTTTGCCCTACCATGTTTAGATAAAAATGATTTTTATCCGAGTTCATGAATTTCTATTTTTGGAAATCCAAACCTGGCCTTGAAGAAATCTAGCCCATGCGCAACATCGCTGTGGGGACGTTCAGCTGGTTCACCTTCGTGTTTGTTGTTTATCATCTGTGTCAGGCAATTATTGTTTATTATGTGCCTGGTTTGTTGATTGTGGGTGCATATACAAAATTATATGTGTTGTATATGTTTATTTCTATGCGATGTGTGTATACATATGTTTGTGAATTTGTCGTGTGTCGGAATGTAGTGTATACCTTCTGTCATGTTTACGTTTCTATGTGCACTTAATCCATACATGCCGACAGGGGGGGGGGGGGGTCCCCCCCCCCCTGAGGTCCGGCCCCCTCCCCCCCGAGGCCGAAACCCCCCCCCCCCGGGGTTGCGCAGCAACCCCCCCCGGGCCGAAAGGCCCGGCTGGTTTTACCCCCCTTGGGGGTGCGCAGCACCCCCTGCCCTGAGGGTGACTTGACCGCTGTCCGAGTTTTAAAGCTTGACCTTAGTGCAAAACCTTGCGCAAATTGTGCCTGCTTGTTGCTAGTGGTGCATATGCAGCATAAATTTGTGGAAAGCTTTTTGTTGACGACGTCATTCCCTGAAATAAAAGTTAACCGAAATACTTATTTATATACTAACTAGATTTAGACATTGAATGGATTAACCACGAACTCAGCACTAAAATAGCACTGGAACACTCCATCGCCGTAAGAGTCGCACCCGATAGCTCAGCAGACAAAAGCCACGGGCGAGCTTTCTTATGCCACAGACCCATACCACATGAAATTGCTCAATTTTTCTTCTTCTCTTCTTTTCTCGCTTTTAAAGCTTAAATTTAAAAGATTTAAAATTGCAGCAGAATTAGTATCCACCAAACCCACCAAATCTAAAGTAAAAGTCACAGGGGATGATTTATCAATCTTTTGGCATTCTTTTAGATTGGATTTGGTCGCTAAAAGTAAAGTAGTTCTGTGGATAAATCGTTTAAGACTAAATATAAACGTGTATATTTAGTCTTTCTTCATCGGTACAAGTGAAAACCACACAAATGCACACGGCTAAATTAAATGGTTTTAAGACGAAGCCGTTTTAACAAACGAATGAATATGGTCGGTAACAGTTTTGTGAAACGTGGCTGCTGCAATCAAGGAATGTGGAAGGCTGGACAATTTCCTTTTTAGTAAACCACGTAACGATGAAAACAGACTTTTTTATATCCTCCATTTCCATCTCATATAGGGTTAAGAATAGTATTAACGGCTGCGAGGACCAAAAAAAAAGGTCCTCACGAGATCGACCCCCCTAGTCAAATTTGGCCGGCCAGGGGGGGTTACCCCCCCCTCTGGGATGGCCGCGACCTCCCCCCCCCGTGGGGGCCTCTACCCCCCCTGGCATGACCGACCGTCGGCATGTATGACTTAATCCATTCCGCTTGTGTGTTGGAACTTTTGTACAGGGTGCAGGAGAATTTTAGAACTTAGCTAATTTCGGGAGAGTTTTACTGGAGTAACAGAAACAAAGGAGTTTTATGTGAGTCTATGTCATAAGTTGCAAACATGTCGAAATTTGGGTGTAAGGGTTTTGTGCTTTAAGCATAAGGCCTACATTAGCGGATATGTGTATGTGTATCTGCTGGAATTTCAAATAAAATCTTAACTTTTGTTTATACTTAAGAATCCGTGGAAAATCATAAAAACTTATTTTCTAACGGCTAAAATTCACTTATGTTAAAGAGAAAATTTTACTGTAGTGGAACCAGAGTAAAATTTGGAAAACTTATTAGGCAATTTCGATCGCTTAGAGAAATAAATAAGGAGAAAATTAGGAGTAAACCCATAGCTCTTGTATTTAAGCGTTTGCGCATTTAGATCAGGGCTTCAGTCGGCCTCAGAAGCTGCGCAACCAAGGTGAGTACGGTTCAGCCGTTTATGTGTCTCATTTGCTTAGTGTTTAGTTGTTGTATTGTACTGAGAGAAATAAACTATATCCGATATAAGTGGTGACACATTAAGGCCGTATTATTAAGCTCATAAAATATAATATTCATTGGTGCTCGCATTACTGTTCGCTCATAAAATATAATATTCATTGGTGCTCGCATTACTGTTCCTGCTGTTAGTTGTGTGTTATTTATGGTGGCTCTAAACACCCCAAGGACCACGTAGGCTACTCTGGTTCCACTACCGTAAAATTCTCTCTTTAACATAAATTAATTTTAGACGTTAGAGAATAAGTTTTTATGATTTTCTTCGAATTCCTAAGTATACACAAAATTTAAGGTTTCATTTGAAAATCCAACAGATACACATACACATATCCGCTAATGTAGGGCTAATGCTTAAGGCACGCAACCCTTACACTCAAATCCGATATATTTGCAACATATGACCTTGACTCATGCGCGAGTAAACTTAGGGTGACCCCGCCAACCATCCAATTTTGTATTTTTGGATAAAATTTGTTGCGCAACGCTTTTTGTTCAATTGAAATTCGGAGCAAATCTGTTCGCGAACACAGCGCTGACGATTCAAATCTAAACATTTTGTGTTCGTAAAATTATCCAAATCTTTGAGAACGAAAATTTGTCGATTTTTTCCGAAAACTGAAATTGCCGAAATTCTGTTCGAACACTAGGTTTAATTTCTGGCATTTGATTTTGATTATTGCCAATTTTCGGTTAGCGAAAAACCAAATGAAATCAAGCTTGTTTTCCGTAACAAGGGTTTGCTATTCGATATCGATAATGACAGAAAAGGATGGTTGGTGGGGTCACCTTAATGCGTGAGTAAACTTAACCTGCGGCCAGTTACTATCCAGTTTTGTTATTTGGAAATTGTGCGACCGAACTCTCTATCAACTCAAGCAAAAATTTGCTGTTTTCTGTTTGCGAACATTAAAATTGTTTGCGGACGAAGTTTTTCGCTTTTGAATTACCGAGGGTTATGTTCGCCAACATAATGACTAAATACAGGACCCTTTCGTTTATGCCGTCGCATTTACATTGAATTTGTTCGCGAACAGAGACGAATCCTTAGTGAAAAGTAATAATTGTTGTAGAACCTTTATTGGCCGATTCTGAATCATAACTTCTGCGCTAGCAATGAATGGAAATCCCCTTTCTTCCTTGTTTGATAACAATGGATGTAGATTCGACATCGGGTTTTACAAAATAATATAGTTAATGGGCGCAGGTTAAGTTTAGTCGCGCATAAAGTTTGCTCACGCATCACAAAACTCTCTTGTTTCTGTTACTCCTGTAAAACTCTATCGAATTTAGCTAAGTTCTAAAATTCTCCTGCGCCCTGTACAAAAGTTCCCACACACAAGCGAGATGCATTAACTGCACATAGAAACGTAAATATGACAGAAGGTACTGCATACCTACACTACGTTCCGACACGCGACAAATTCATATACATATCATGCATACACATTGTGTAGAAATAAACATATACAATACATATAATTTTGTATTATAATAAACAATAAATGCCTGACACAGATGGTAAACAACAAACACAAACATGAACCAGCTAACCTCTCCTACAGCAATGTTGCACATCGGCTAGATTTCTCCGGGGCCAAGTTTGGACTCCCAAAAACAGAAACCCATGAAGATGGATAAAAATCATTTTAACCTAAACATGGTAGGGCAAACCACGTTACATGATCTCATAGGGCAATCAGGGTGATAACGCACCTTTTGAGGCGCCGGACCCCAATTCCAGGGAGGCAGTAGGCCAACAACCCACCTCGAGGCTGTAGCTGCCTCGCAGGACCTCGGACCTTGACCCTTTATGCTATGTACTAACGTCTGTGTTTCAGAAATTTCATTTCATATATTTTTTCATCACATACCGGTGGCGCACCGATATTTGCCAAATACCCAGAGTCAATAAAAAATTTATCAACGGAACATTTGTTGAAACTGTCGGCAAATCTCACAATGTGACGGTGCCCTCCTTTAGCGCAATTTAAAGCAATGCTAAACTCAACGAAAGCTCGCATGATGCAGTCACGACACTGAACGACTTAAAGAGAAACCATATAGGTGAAATTTATTTGACGTATAGTCTGCACAGTATTAGAGGCCGTACCTACTGTCTTCCGTCTCCTTCCCGTCGAGGGTTGGTGGTTATGACTACTTTGGACACTGTCGTATCTCCGGCTAATTTGCGAAAAGAAGGGAACGCCGGACGTAACAAATGAAGTTTATTGAAGTAAAACAAACGGAATAAAGTTATTGAATGGAAATCGATAACTACATGAACACAACGAAACACGAACAAAACAACTGAGACGACCTAACAGTGAGCAACACGATTATATATAAATGTCTCGGATCATACGAGAACATTCATGATAATTAGAACAGTAGTTTCTAGACTTTTCGGAACGTTCTACAATGTTCTATTGTTTCTTTCAGAATCCAGAATATTTGTAAGACTTCTGGAAAGTTCGAGAATGTTCTTTTGTTACTCTTCATAACACCTCTCCACCAAAATTGAGGTTTATCGCGAAGGCGAGAACCTTTGCTTCGGCTTGCGAACACGGTTGGAACGGCGTGGAAAGTGAGGTTCCGATTCCGGAACAGCTTGCAGCCGGCTGTCTTCGGATGTACGCATAGGGACAGTTGCTGAAGCTGCTGGCGCGGAATTACTCAGTGGAGGAGATATAATATCTGTATTAGGACTAACCATGGCAGGTATGACGGGCGTGTCCCCGGGATCAGTATAATCTTGGGGCTGGTGCTGTTCCCAGTGCCTTTTCCATGTTGGAGCCTTCGGTTGAACGTGGACGTTGAACGTGCGAGCCCCATTCGTTTGATGATTACAGCAGGGACCCAGCGACCTTCTTTGTCTCTCCGCGGCCAAAGTACATGGCGTAGACCGGATTTCCGACTTGATACGATCGGATGACCTTGGAAACCATCTCAGGGCCTTGTGACTTGACGGCATCCTTGCATTGTCTTCCTTGAGCTTTGTGAGCGGGAGACGGAAGTAGGGAGTCGATTGATGTTCGGATTTGGCAAGAATTTAATAGTTCACTCGGAGAATATCCCGTGGAGTTGGGAGTCCGGCGAAACTGCACTAGGAATTGTTGTAGCGCCTGTTTTGGAAGAAGATCAAACTTTCGGAGAGCCTGTTTGAATGTTTGAATTAGGCGTTCCGCGGATCTGTCAGTAGCTGGATGGAATGGAGCCCCGGTAAGATGGACAATCCCATGATCCCGGCACCAGGCTTGAAATTCTTGAGAGTGGAACGCATTGTCTGTAACTAAGGTGTTGGGATATACAAAGTGAGCGAAGTCCTGTTCTAGAAGTTCTATCGTGGATTTGGTTGAAACTGACTGCGTGGGATGTTTCGAATAGTCATCTGTAAGTACGAGCTAGTTGGAGCCCCTGAAGTTGACTGCGTGGTCTAGATGAAGTCGACTCCACGGTTTCTCCGGAAGCATCCATGGATGGATAGGCGGTTTGGCTGGCGTTTTCTGGTGCTCACCACAGGTACCACAGTGGCGGCAAGTGGCTTCAATATCGTCGTCGATGTTGGGCCAGTAGACTGATGTGCGGCAAGATTCTTCATCCGCTGTATGCCAAAGTGTCCCAAGTGTAACAGCTCCAGAACTTGTCGACGCATTTTTCCCGGAATAACGACCCTTGATTCAAGAACAAGACATCCATTGATGATGGCTAAGGAGTCAGCAACTTGACGAAAGCGCTGTATTTCCGAGCCTTCATCACTTTTCTTCCGCGGCCACCCTTCACGAGTGACTCTCAGCACTGTTGAGATAACTGGGTCTGTGGCGGATACTCGGGCCAATGAACCATGATCGGCTGGTGTCACTTTTCCGTTGATCTCCCGTAGCGCACATACCATCTCGGTGTCATCTTCACTTTCCTCTCCGCCGAAGTTGAGGTCTTCCCAGAACGGAAGTTGGCTGAGGACATTGGCATGCGCGTGATCCTTGGTCTTGCGGTATTCGATTTGATAATTGAATTGACTTTAAATAGCAGAGCCCAGCGAGCCAGTCGGTTGGCACCAAAGGGAGGCACACCCTTGCCTGGGCCAAATAGAGCTTGTAGCGGACGATGATCGGTCACCAGAATGAATTTTCTACCGTAGATGTATTTGTAGAATTTCTTAAGACCGAAGACCATTGCCAAAGCTTCCTTCTGACTTGTAGTTCCTTGTAGTTTCTTTGAGCGTCCGTGAGCGTCTTCGAAACATTGGCGATTGGGCGTTCACAGCCGTCAGGATATCGGTGGAATAACACTGCCCCAATTCCTACTTTCGATGCGTCACAGGCCAGATCTAGGGGAAGTTTCGTATCGAAGTGGATCAGGATATTATCGGACGACAGCAGATCTTTTAGCTTCTGGAAAGCAGTTTGCTGCTCCTTTTCCGAAGTCCGCTGAGTATTTTTCTTCGTCAGATTGTAAAGTGGTTCCGTAATTGTAGCCAGATGAGAAGGTAGGAATTTGGCGTAAAATTGAACGGATCTCAGAAATGTTTTGAGGCTTGAAACGTCCTTGTGTGCCGGCATTTTGACGAGATCAAGTTTAGGTCCCTAGGCGATACCTTCGTGGGAAAGAAGGTGCCCAAGGTAATCGACGTACGGTTGAGCGAATTGACATTTCTCTATCCGGCAACGGAGACCATTATCTTCCAGGCGCTGTAGTAGGCGTCGAAGATTGTCATAATGACCCACCGAATCTTTTCCGATGACCAGTAAATCGTCCAAATAAACGGCAACTCCCGGCAAATCCTTGGTAAGTTGGTCCATCACCTGTTGAAAAGAACCGGGCGCGGATTTGGTCCCAAGCGGCAGACGTTTTTGAAGTAGGACACCAATGTGTGTACTGAGAGCTAATCGACGTTGCCTACTTGGGGCCAATTTGATCTGGTTGTAGGCATCCGCAATGTCAGTCTTGGTAAACCCGCATCCGCCTCCCAGCTTTCGCATTAGATTTTCTGGTAAAGGCAGTGGATGACGATGTTCCTCTAGTTGGGTGTTGACCGCGACAGAATAATCGCCACATATGCGCAGCTTGGCTTTCCTTTGCCCTGGTAGCAAAGCCTTTTTAATGGGAACGACGGGAGTCCCATATTCGGAAAATTGAACAGGTTCCCAGATTCCTTTGACAATCCCTTGTTGATAGTCTTCCTGAAGATCCGATTCCATTGCATATGGGACGGGTCGAGCCTTCCGAAAAATGAGCTGAGCATTGTTCTGAGCTGTAGGCAACCAAGATCCTCCCAGTGTTGCTTGGAGATGAAGTTCCCGACAGTGGCAGTATCCAGTTCCATTGGAATGGTTTATCCTTGAATATCGACGGGTACCTCCAGTTTCGGCAAGGATTGTTTACTGGAGATTGTGTTAACCACATCGATCCTTCTGACTGTTGAATTGTCTTTGGAAAGCTTCTTACGACTAACCTTTTCTAGGTGGCCTTTGATATGACAGCGGTTGCATTCAACAGTCTTGAAACGGCGATTGTCGGAATGATGATTCTTGTCCCCGCAGTGGGGGCACGGAAAACGAATCTTCTTGTCGACGGCAACACCATTTTTGGACTGCTTTCCCCATTACGTTCGGGCTGAAGGCGCCGATTGACTTTATGAACGGGCTTCGGCTTGAAACCATGAACCGTTTCCTTGGAAACCTTCTCTGCGTCCTCTGTTTCGATTGCAATTTGAACGGCACGCGCGAAATCCTGGTCGTCGTCTTTGACCTTGAATAGGGCCTTTAGGACGGCTTCGTTGTTGACTGAACAACTGAAGCGGGATCGGAGTGCTTCGTCCTGCGGATCCTTGATTGAGACAAAGTCACACGTTGCGGCGTCTTGACGGATGCGAGCCGTAAGTTC
Source organism: Trileptium ribeirensis (assembly GCA_030248225.1). Taxonomy (NCBI): domain Eukaryota; kingdom Metazoa; phylum Nematoda; class Enoplea; order Enoplida; family Thoracostomopsidae; genus Trileptium; species Trileptium ribeirensis. Next base: position 30,749 of record JASANE010029140.1, on the reverse strand, counting down.
TTGTAGTGTTTCACCCGGCTTCCGTTCCATATCGCTATAGAATTTGAATCGTTCGTGAACCACAAATCGTCTTGGATCGTATTGATTCTTCATGCAATCTGTGATTTCTTCCTTTGTCAGATCATTGATGCTTTTCGGTGGATTCTGTTGACGAGCCAAGTTTCCCAGAAGACGGTAGACGCGCTTAGATTGGTTCGTTAGGAATATTTGAGCCAACTTGACGTCCGAAACGGAATATGCCCCTGAAAACGTACGGAAACGATCCAAATGGTCCGGCCAGAGTTCGAATGTGGAGTTAAATGGCTCAAAATCGGGAATGTTCGGAATTGTCGATGTCACGGCTGGAATTGCGGCGGTGCCCTGGCCTCCCGGTTGTAGTACTGTAAGCATGGCCTCCATTGTTTGCTGCTGTTTGCGATTTGGGTTTGCTGTTGAGTCATTTGCTGTTGTAGGAGTTCGATGAGCTTGGGCGTCTATGACATTTTTAAACTTGGTCTTGTTGAGGATCCTACTGAGCCTCAATATATATGATGCGTATCAAAGATCATTCGGCTTAAAGAAGGGGAATAGACCCGTAGGTCGTCACCTGGGGGGTGCTGAGTCTTCAGAGGGGTATACATGGCTTGAAAAGGGTCCGACCCTTAGAGAATAACGCCTTCTCCATCCCCATCGGCACCTATTCATGTATATGTTGTATATTTTTACATCAGTGTTATTACCAAAATATATATTTACAATAATTTCGTAGCTAGAGGAGTGGTATTTTAATACCAAAATATATATTTATAATAATTTCGTAGCTACGTGAGTGGTATATTACTGAGTCTTAAAATAAGGCTGAATTTGTAGGGGGTTGTTAGGGGTTAACCAGGCTACCAACGGGGGTTCCCGGTCCAAACCCGTCCCAAATCTTCAAATCGGTCATCAAATATTCTATTATACTCTCCCTCCCTTCGTCCTGGGTTTCTTTGTTTCCTTGATTTCTTTTTCTGTTTCAACCGATGCTAATTTGCATAATTAGCATTAATTGTTATTATTAGCTCATTTGCATTAGTTTTTGTTTTGTTCTTCATTTAGTTTGAAATTTGCTTGCACCGAGTTAGCTGAACCAATTATGCTCTCCACCGCCTACACATAGCGCTTGTGTATCATTGCTTGTGAGATCTACCAAACGACAGCTTCCTGTTTCTAATTTACTCATAAGATTCTACTGAGTTTTATTTTTTTGGAATTTGATTACTGTTTAGCACGGTTACCTAGCTACTTATTGCCATGCTTTTGAATCATATGTTCTGTTATGACTTATATGCTTATTGAATGTAACGCTTTATCTGGCGTTGTTTTTGAATGTGGTGCGCGATACGAAACTGTTTGTGAATGATTAGAGAAATACCTGGACTTAGCGGACTAGCGAAAATTCTTGGCATACTTCGGTATTGAATCTGAAAACAACATTGAAAAACCTTGGCGTATTTCGGTATTGAATCTGAAAACAACGTTTAATTAAAAGGACGTCACACATAGTACTTATCGCTTTAGTAATTTACCTTGCTCATATTATTCCTGAATAAAACCTGAGCGAGCACGAGCGCAAAATAACCATAACTGTATTCGAAATAACACGCGCCTAGCTGATCCGTCCGGCAGCGGGAACGTAATAAGATAACTACCCTAATTCTAAGGAAAAGGTTAAGCTAATCAAATAAACGTACGAGTGGAACCGTCCGGCGGCTACGTACCAACCCAAAAGGAAAAGTAATAGATATCAGTTACTCAGGATCTATCAGTGAACCGTGCGGCACTGGTAGGTCTAAGGAAAGTAAATAGTGTAATTCTAAGGAGGAGGTTAAGGTACTCAGATAAACGCACGGATCAAACCATCCGGCGATCTCGTGCCAACTTCAAAAGAGGAATTTGTAAGAAAGAACTAGTGTAAATCTAAGGCAAATGTTAAGGTATTCAAATAAACGTACGGATTGAACCGTCCGGCGGTCTCGTACAAACCTCACTAGAGGGCTTACTCAATATATACCTTAATCGCAAGTATTAAATAATCCACTCAGAATAATAGTGCGCTCAAAATTGAGTTGAGAGGAAATAATTGGTACAAGGATCAATCACAGAAATCGTATGCTGTCAAGGTGCTACACGTTTTTAATCACGAAGTGTCGAGAATTGTTGGAGTCCTAATATTGAGTGGCGAAACTAAGTTTACTGGAAGTGGTCAAGTATCCGGAAGTCAAAAGACCAGGTGCCTAAATTGCGGCGTTACGCGGAACCGAACCGTATTATTAATTGTTTTGCGATTTACTAACTTTGAGTAAAGCTTCTAATTTCGGCTGGTTTGGCTCAATAGCGGAATCAAGTACAGAGCAACTGGAATAGTTACGCAGCCGCGCCATAGGAACTAACAATACGCTGACCTAATAACACGAGCCAAAGAACAATTACTAATCCCCACCGGCATACTACTGGCTACGCGTACGGACCACACATCTTCGAGTGACGAATCCCTTCCCAATTTAATAATCCGATAACCGCCATAAGAAAACTATAGTCCATCCTCCACCCCCGGCCAAAGTAAGCCAAAATAACAGCGGTTTAATAGGCTACGCAGGTATTCCCGGACCCAAACCTACCCAACTACCCTAAAATAACCCAAAAACCAAACCAATATCGAGAATTTAAAGTTTTTCACCATTTTATTTACTATATATATAACCCCCATCCCATCAATTCTTAAAATCCTAAATTTCATTAATTTCCTTGTTTTTTCATTAATTTGCTTATTTTAAACTTGTTGTTTTAAGTAGCTAACATATAGTTAACTGAGTTTCAGTTTTAGTTTAGTTTGTCGGTCCTGTTCGTTGGTCGTATCGAGCTTACAGCAGCATTAGCGTAAATAATTACGTGCGGGATTGCTTGTTTCTAGATTAATCGACATCTTAACTAGCATAAAGGAGTACGCTCAACTTCTGAAATTGTTTTTTAAATTTTATTTCGGTTTACTTAGCTACCAGTTGTTGGTAGTCTGCTTCGATATTGTGTCAGCGTTTATAGTGTCTTGGTTAGGCTATGGGTATTGTTAATTTATATAAACGACTTCTATGGCTTGTAAGGTCTCATGTCTTGAAGAATAATTATAACAGAGGCGTGAATGAATCGTAAATAGTTTTGACGTTCGGACAGCTGTTAACTTCTGGCGGATAGCTTGTGTCTTTGGGTTAAAAGAACGTGGCTGTTTTTATAGCCGGGTATCACAAATAGGTATACTAAAGAGTAATTAGTATTAACATTAGTAATATTATTTCCCGAGTAAAATTTAGGATCTTCAGGTTAAATAATAACGTATCAGCAGTGGTACCGTATTAAGTATTATTAGTTTGTAATAGTTCACACTATCGAGCCAAATTATCGAGTGAGTAATTCCAGGGCGAGTAGAAATAGGTGGGCTCAGTGGTTAGTAGCGCGACTTGTTCGGTTGTCAGCCGACCTGGGGCAGCTCAGCAGGAAGTGCTATTCTTGAGGAGACAGGGCGACTTAGTGGCGTGGATTCGAATACCCCATCGAGCCGACCTTTATTCCTCATAACCAACGTTGGTAAGCCGACCGGGGACCAGAGATTTGAGAGAGTAACCAGATAGCTGTTGACCGCTACTAACTATATATATAGTTTTTATAATAGCGTAGTTCGTCAGCCGACTGGGGGCGGCTACATTAATATAACGATAACGACAGTATTAGCGTAACTTTAAGGCCTAGTTTGAGGTAATTAAATAATCGTACAGTTGTCAGCCGACCGGGGGCGCTTGTATAAACCTCACAACAGAATTTGGTAAAGTAATAGCTAACCTAGAAAGTAGGGATGTACCGGGGCTTAACCCGGGCCGGGACAACGTCGAAGTCCCAGCCCGGTAAAGGTAAAATATCAGTGCCGGGACCGGGGCTACTGTTTCAAAAAATATTTTTGGTACCAAATTAGTAGAACAGTTAAAGAAATCTGAAGCTTTAGCTAAGGATATAATGTTTGCTAACTAGGACAGTGCAAATTCCACATCACCTTCCTGAAACTATGAACTTTAGCTTAAACTAATAAATTCAATTCAATTTATTTTTACGTGATAAATTTGAAGAATAGTAATTAAACAATGATTTGGTTATTGGTATATTTGCATACATGCCATTGGGGTAGACCCCGAAGAGGGGTAACCCCCGGTAGTCGGCGATTTTTTTTTTGGGGAGGTCGGTACGGTAGTGAGGACTTTTTTTGGTCGCCGGCTTTTTTGGTCGTCGGCGTGAAATTTTCGCCTATGAGTTCAGTCCAATCCGCAGGGAAGGGGGGTCCAGATTCCCAGAGGGATTTTACTCCCTCCCACTCACCTATTAGCATGTACGTATATGTGGTATATATGCTCCATATGCGCTGGAAAATCAAACACCTTCGGCTAGCCCAGGCCCCGGCTGCGGCAAGCTTAGCCACAGGGGTAAGCGTACACAAAACCTTTAATTTCTTCCTGCCAGATAGAAGCTTTTAGTAATTCTATTCTTCTTCTGCAAGTCTTGTGTGCAATCATTTCAGAAAATTATGATTGTGACTATTATTTGTTTATATTCTATATTATATATTGGTTAAACTTTGGTCAATTGTACGACATCATTATAGCTACTTAGATGACAATATCTCCGCAACCGCCTAGCTATATATATATGGGTGTTGTTGACATCATTTTGTAGAGAACTTCGTTCTGTAAGTAGTTGCACGTTGTGAGTCGCTTATATTCATATGCGTAATAAGCGGGTACATCTCCTCTACGATTAATGCAGCGTTGCTAATATTCGGTTCATTTTGTAAAGTTATGCTCAGTATAGATGTGTACGTTTCTCTAATTTACATATTCAAAAACACTCAGAATTCACTATCTCGGCGAAAAGACAAGCTTCTAGTGTATGTATATTATTTATTTTTGTATATTTATAAATTTGGCGAATTTTTGGTGTAAGTGCCCTAAGTTAGGATTAGATTTATGACGTAATTCATCTATTCTTTCGATAGTATGACAAAGATAAAAAATTGCCCGACCGAAACGGGGTCTAAACCCCTACACCAGCCGGCTACGCCCTTGTGGGCGTCAGAAGAAGCGTGTGGAATTTCTCCTATAGCCAATAAGTGTTGCAGTCATAGAATAGGTTTTGTGTAAACTGACAGTTGTGGAACAACGCAATGTGGTTTTAGACTAGGCCTCGTCGACAAAAAAGGTTTACACAGGTGGATACTTGGACATAATAATATTGCAGGAACTAAGATAACCGACGAATTAGCCAAACAAGGAATGATATATTAGTTTAGCTGGGCTTGCCATCCCGGGGGGGCGGCCCCCCGAGAATAGCTGCCCCCCCGCCCCCCGATTCGGCCCCCCCCCCGAGAATTTTGGTGCCCCCCGGTTCGAATTTTGACCCCAAAAAACTCTGAGCCAATATTTATTTGCGATATTTTTTGGGCCAAATTTCATACTTTCTGAGTAAAAATTGAAAATTTTCGTCCTGCGGGGCATCGCCTCTTACCAGTTTACCTAAATCCATGGTTCCATCGATCGTCACTTAATTAAGTAAGAGCACTTATGTATGTAAAAAGCTCACCAGATAAAGATGACGATCGATAATCGCGACAAACAAGACATCGCTGTTGCCATTTGTTGTTGCTGTTGTTGTGCAGTTGTTCTCGCGGCGTGGGATGTGGAGGTGAGAACTTTTGGGAAAGGGAAGGGGGGTTTATTTTTTTGACATTTAAGCTTTTGTATTTTTTGATTTTTTTGACATTGAAGCTTTTGTATTTTTTGTTTTTTTTGTATTTTATATTTTTTTTACAAAACGTCGAAACTGAAGCTCTGCTTAATCAGAGCACATCGCTCCGTCCCCGGCAGCACCAGCGTCGTCTTCCGTTTCAGACGACGATCCGTCGTATCCGCTACCCTCATCATCATCGCCCTCGCGGACGCCAGGCACTTCTGTTTCCCTGAATCCGCTGATTTCAGCAGACACATTGAGCACATCGTCTTGCTCGTCAAGAACGATGTCGACATCATCACCGCTCTCAATTCGGTGCTGTTCCTCCACTTCCACCGGATTGATGGCTGCAAAAATACGATTTTGCTGCTTCTGCCGTTGAATGAATCGTTTGAAGCGGCCCCGCTGCTTAAGCTGCATACTGCGCAAGAAATGCAGGTCACGTGTTTTCCAATCACATTTGGGCGGCGAAACAACCAAAGCGCGCCGTTGATCACAGAAGGCCCAGATATTCACAGCCAGGCCAACGTCGAATTGTTCAAATCGCTGCGCCTCCATGATGGACGTGATGAAGGCGTTCACCGTACGAGAAGTTCTGCTGCGATACAGACGCGTTTCCAGTAGACTCAGGGCGGAGAAAACACACTCGACATGCGCAGTCGACAGCGGGAGTTCCAAATAGCTTTTCACCATTTTTCGGATCATGGGTGTAGCCATCGGGTACGGATTCGTCTTCAACAGTTGCAACAGTACATCACGGGTCCTCCAAGGTCTTTCAGTTCGAGAATCCACTCGGCCGATAAACGACTGTAACAGCTGTAGAAAATCCGACAGATAATCCCGCAAAGATTCACGTGAGTCGATGGGGGGCACAGTGAAGACTTGACCTTTCGCTTCAGGCCACTGAGCCTTGAACGACACTTGTTCACAAAAAAAGTCAGCCAGATAGCGTTCTTCAGCCTCACCGTAGTCCAACGGCAATTGCTCATCGCGGCGGTGAACATGCATGGAGAGATTTTCGAACGACAACAAACTGGATTATACTAAATGCAGCTGATACAAACAATAGTAACTAATACGTATTAGTTCAACTACTACTACCACTATACCCTTTCTGAAACGCTGAAACAAAATAAAAATAGAATATAGTGGCGTTGGAGCACCTGCATTGGTGACCGGGCACCTAAAATAAGTATACAGGTGGGATAAGTACCTGTACCGCTTCCGGGTACCTGAAATTAAAAGTATACATGTTGGAAGATGTAGGTAAATCACGTTGTTGAGGAATTGTGGCAAATTTTTAAAAAAATTGCCGCCCCCCCGAGAATTTTTGCCCCCCGGTTCGGGCCCCCCCCGAACTTGACCGGCCCATGGCAACCCCAGGTTTAGTGGCCCTGAACTTACCGTGGGAATTTCCAGGAATAAGCAATGGGTGTATATACAGAAAATTGCGCGAAGATAGACAAACTGAACATTTACAGACAAAAGAAAAAGCATAGCCAGAAGCCGAGTACAACTACCAGGTATTTATTCGGGTTGGGCAAAACTTAAGACAATGAGTTCAGATAATCATATGGCGCAGGTATCTTGTAGGTCACATGGGTAGGATTGTGAAATCATCAACTAGAGGGTGTCTTTTCGTTGCTGTTGTATAGAAAAGGTGTATCATTACTTTCTAGGCACATGCAGTTGGTTTAAAGAACAAATACAAGAACAGAACTTGTTTGGCAGAGCAGAACTTGATTGCACAGTGTTTCCAGGTTTTATATCATTCTTATAGATCATTATATCCGAGGAACAGATAGACTCCTAGTAGGAAGATAACACTTATAGGTCAGCCCAGCTCAACGCAATGCAGCTAGTGACTAAACGCATTCTTCTTGTGAGAGTCTACACGATTATATATACTGTGTATCACTGTAATGCCATATTAGTGGCATTCGCTTGGCAGGTAAATGTATTATAGAACACTATCTCTCGTTGTAATTTAATTGCTTTTATTTTCATGCTTCAGATGGCTGTTACATGATGGAGCTACAAAATATACTAATTACAATTGTACTACACGTTGTCCTAGAGTCTTTTCGGATGTGCTACTCAACTAAATTAGAGATATTGGCTCACGAGTTTCTCGGTATGATACTTGTTTTTAATTTATTCTTGCATCGTGCCCGAATATATACTAAAATTTCTTTAGGCAAAGATGGCTAAAATTTCAGGTCGTGTCGATTCGAAGTGTCAAATGTGAATGATCCTAATTTAACCAGATTTATATTTTCTGTTATCGATAGAAATATAACATATCCAACCAGGACGATATAAAGTGATTAGAGATCATTTGAAAACGAGATGTTCGTGCATAAATCTGAAATCCTAGACAAGTTTGGGCTACATTTTTGCCTTCAATATTGCTTTTTTTCGGGCCTTGAAAATTATTCCTGATGTTCTATTTAGTAACAGGAAAAACGGAAAGCACGTTGCTGACTGGCCCACTTTACCTGGAGGGTTCGCAGTTGATAGTTGGGATCATAAAGTACGGGAAGTGTCAACAGTACATATACCTAGCTTGAGAAATGACAGCAATTATGGAAATTTGATAAGGGAAAATTTTAGCCGCGAAGGGAAATAATTTTGGGCATTATTTTGCCAAATTTGTGAATTAGTTGCATGTTTTTTTCGTTAACCGAAAAATTCTTTAATTTTAAACCGCACTGGAACGCAACGGTAATGAACTTGCGGCATGAACTGCCAGCATGCAGACGTGAAATTTAACTGGGATAACCCTGGGAATGAATTTGGAGGAGCGTGGTTGAATGTCAAAATATCGGGATTCCTTCCCCTATTTGGAGAAGCTTGTAATAGAACTATTTTGGCATATGTGTCGTATTGTATGCTTCGCTCACTTTTCTGCCAAATTCGAAGTAAATATCACGTCGCAAAATCACATCCATCGGAAGTCTGATTTTATAACGTTTTTGGAGCCAAATTTGAATGATCATACCATCGAAATCTCAATCGATCAAAATTTTTTATCGCAATCGATCGAAATTTCGTTTAATCATAAATAATCAAAATTTTATAATTTTGAAATTATGTAATCGCGTTAAAACCGAAATAGAGCGAAATTTAATTTAATCAAAATCGATCGAAATTCTTGTGGTTTTTGTACTTATTTCTGCCTGTGACTGTACTAGAGGTGAGAAAGAGCCAGGTTCTTAGGCTCTAGCTCGGCTTCTGCGTTAATCATCTCCTGCTTTTCTCAGCTCTCACAGGCAGATCTTATACTCTGCCTCTGCTCGACTCTTCACGAACCATGTCCGGCTCTATCTTTGTAAAAATGAGGCTCGGCTCTAAGGCTCTTAATAATAGATTTGCAGTTCAAGAGAGAACATAATGTACAAACGAACAATCTATAGTGGCCTTTAACACTTTTAAGAACCGAACCGAAGTTGTTTCGGCAGTTCCTGCTATTGGTTAAGTATTAGACATCAGGTGCAGGGAGTAACCGGAATTCCGGTTCCGGAGAAAATCGTGTTCCGGCTGCGGTTCCGGCAAAGGGCAAAAACCATACGGGAACCGGAATTCCGGTTTAAAAAATTTTGTTTGAAATTTTCCACGTTTTTGCTTCATCCTGTAATCCAAACATATGTAATATATATTATACAATGATCAAGCTCCAATACAACCAAGCGAACAAAAAGATTAACTAACTAATTTGCCGTGTGAAACGTAAGTAGGGCACATAATTTGAGCAGGAATTTTTCATAATAACCTGCAGGAGTTTGTTAAATCAAAGCCAGCTCGATGCATGTAACAGCTATTTTACACATCCAGAAGTCTGTGGGATGCGTTTGAATTAAACCGGTCCAACTCGGTAACAGAGTATGGCTTACGCAGAAGTACGTAGGGTATGCTTGGCTAACACAAATTGCGTCAAGCACCCGCCATTGCGCTTGTAAACTTGGTAAATCAGTCTAAATTGAAGTAAACTAACATTATCTGCAACGCAGCTAGAAACTGCTTTCTTGGCAATGAACTGTATTTATTGAAACTGTGCGAGCAGAATCACAGTGTGTCTCATTTATAGCATTCTGATTAGAAAGTTATCATCATTATGATCTAACTGACTGGCACTGTTTGTCCAACGCTAGCCTAAACAGTGTTTCTGACCACTGATCAGAAAATAACCTTCTATCTATTATTTTCTCTTAGAATCATATAAACCAATAATTTTAAGTTTTATACAGAAGAACATGCAACAAACGTATGTGTAGTAAAGGGAGGCGACTGGAGACAGAGCGAAAGTGTGTATTCTACGCTCCAAGCTTTGTAAGCACATTCGATGTGACGCAGTATACGCAATGGTGTATAGTGGAAGACATTTTTTTGCTCTGAATGTCCAAAAACCGACATATTTGATCGATAAGTGAACATTATTAGCTTCCTCAGTCTCTTTAAAGTTTCAGAAAGGCAATAATACCATCGCAATACATTAAGTTTAATGTAAAAGTTATTTTTTTATGCATTTTAAATCCACTATACCTTCATTTCTTCCAACATCTGTTTTACTATATATAAATTTCGAAGACCAGGTTCCGGTTCCGATTCCTGATCCGGTTTAAATGGACGGTTCCGGTTGCTGGTTCCGGTTCCGATTATTCTCTGATCAGGTGTTATAATTTTTTGTTATTTTGAAAAAGAGCTTTTAAGATATGACCACAGCTTTTCCAGATACACTAGTCTTGGCTCAGCTCCCACAGACGGGTCTTGGTCTCTCGCAACCATTTTAGAATTTACCAAAATATGCAGATTATGCAAGGATGTTCCTCAGCAGTATTCACAACACATTATTTGAATTCTAATGCAAGCTGCGTTTTGTTAAGACATTTATTTGAACGGTTACGCCTATTTTGATCGAATTTTAATATATTCCGTGCATAATTGTTCGTTTTAGATCTACACTGGACTTATGTCAATTCTTGATTAAGTCTGGCTTAGGGTCACACTGGCCGTATTTTCAAAGTCACGGATATAGGGAACAATATGATTTGATCATTACTGCGAAAAAATGTTCCGGATCCGTCTGTCTTATATTTTGTTGTATAATCTTCGTCCCACCTAGGCCACAATAGCGTCTAGCCTGATGCCCTGACGTTGGAGCATAATATTACCGTCCTTCTGACACCATCATAAAAAATCAATCATCACCATATCAAAGTATTACTCTGGGTTTTAACAGTATTTGAGCATGATCTCAACGCTATTAATTTATACTTTAAACGATCAATACTTCACAGTTCTATACTGTAGTTATATATATATATATATATATATATATATATATATATATATGTACAAAATGTATATTTATGCTGGCATGTTCACAGCCTTCGCAAAATTTGAACAAAGTGGGTAAGTTTCAAATGGGGGAGGAGGAGGAAATAAATTTTGTTTAAAAATACTATATATATTTGAATATTTTATGATTGTTACTTCCGTTCATGTATTTTCAAATCATAAAACACCGTTTTAACATTATAAATCTCGGTAATTAATCTTTAAAAAGATTTTGCATATAAAAAACATAAATTTTGAAACATAAAAATTTTTGGATTTAGTTGAACATGGGGGTTTCGGCCTTCTGGGGGGTGGACATGCGGAAACATCACGAACAGGTGGGAATTTGGAACGTGGATGTCTTCCATTGCTGACCGGCCAGATATATACTGTTCATGTTAGCTATATCAGCATTTGTTGTAATTCTTTTATTTATATTTTATGTATTGCCCTTTGAAAACAACTTTGAATAAATTACCGCCCTTCTCATTCACAGGCAATGTACATAAATTTGTTATACGTATCTGGCAGGGAATAACCGGAACCAGCAACCGGAACCGTCCATTTAAACCGTATCCGGAACCGGAACCTGGTCTTCGAAATTTATATATAGTAAAACAGATGATGGAAGAAATGAAGGTATAGTGAATTTAAAATGCATTAAAAATAACTTTTACATTAAACTTAATGTATTGCGATGGTATTATTGCCTTTCTGAAACTTCAAAGAGACTGAGGAAGCTAATAATGTTCAATAATCGATCAAATATGTCGGTTTTTGGACATTCAGAGCAAAAAATGTTTTCCACTATACACCATTGCGTATACTGCGTCAAATCGAATGTGCTTACAAAGCTTGGAGCGTAGAATACACAATTTCGCTCTGTCTCCAGTCGCCTCCCTTTACTACGCATACGTTTGTTGCATGTTCTTCTGTAGGAAACTTAAAAGTATGGTTTATATGATTCTAAGAGAAAATAATAGATAGAAGGTAATTTTCTGATCAGTGGTCAGAGACACTGTTTAGGCTAGCGTTGGACAAACAGTGTCCGTCAGATAATAATGATAACTTTCTAATCAGAATGCTATAAATGAGACACACTGTGATGCTGCTCCCACAGTTTCAATTAATACATTTCATTGCCAAGACAGCAGTTTCTACCTGCGTTGCAGATAACGTTAGTTTACTTCAATTTAGACTGATTTACCAAGTTTACAAGCGCAATGGCGGGTGCTTGACGCAATTTGTGTTAGCCAAGCATACCCTACGTACTTCTGCGTAAGCCATACCTGTTACCGAGTTGTACCGGTTTAATTCAAGCGTATCCCACAGACTTCTGGATGTGTAAAATAGCTGCTACAAGCATCGACCTGGCTTTGATTTAACAAACTCCTGCAGGTTATTATGAAAAATTCCTGCTCTAATTATGTGCCCTACCTACGTTTCACACGGCAAATTGGTTAGTTAATTTTTTCTTTTGCTTGGTTGTATTGGAGCTTGATCATTGTATAATATATATTACATGTTTGGATTACAAGATGAAGCAAAAAACGTGGAAAATTTCAAACAAAATTTTTAAACCGGAATTCCGGTTCCGGTATGGTTTTTGCCCTTTGCCGGAACCGCAACCGGAACACGATTTTCGCCGGAACCGGAATTCCGGTTACTCCCTGGTATCTGGGTCATGCTGTCGAGTGGAAACCGGACCACGCAATGTGTGGTGCTGTGGCAGAACTCTTCATGGCTGTAATTTGAGCAGCTGTGAAAATAAGCCTATGTGTTTTGCCGCCTGTGAATGGTGCGAAATTTATAAGTACTTAACTACAGTACTCGCCACATTGTTCGCTGCTCGGTCGCACCTTGCTTATCGGAAAAAGTTTTAGTTATAGAAATTCTATAAATTGCTCCCTCGCTGGTAAGGCTAGGGCCCATTGTGACTAGTATTGTATCTATGCACAGTCACGGGTACAAATAAAAGCAAATTATCTCCAACAGTTCACGAATAGCATTGGAACAACAGTTAATTTTTCGCGAATACAAGTCGCAAATTACGGGGAACTGAACGAATGTGGTTACTCCTTTCTTATTGACCATTTCGTCGCTTCAAAACCAGCTCCTGGAGCTCTTTAGAGTACCACAATAGCAATTATACATCGGGACTGTTTAAGTGGCAATGGTTCAGTCATCTTAATCATTGTATTAAAATCGTGGAACTTTTTATTTTTTTATATATTTAAAGGTCAAATAGACGAAAGTGTGTGAAATATACAAATCACAAATTTTAGGGAAAAAATAAATTTGAAGAGTGGTTTTAAAAAGACCGCAACATCTGCTTTATTTGATGATCATTTCGCAAATATATATTTCTTTTATCGTATTCTGCAACCCCGAAAACGTAGACTTATTTTAATGACTTATATACATATTAAACAGTGGCAAAATGTGACTATTGGTGCCAAATAGTGCTTCGATACCGGCTGACAGTGTAAATAACATACTCAGTGCGGAGATAAAGCAATGAAATCATCGTGTTTAACGTGTTAAATAACCTATTATGCTATTGTTCATTCCGACAAGCAAAACTTACTTTGTAAAAATTTTGAAAATTTCACTTCTTGGAAGTGATTTTTTAATGTGGCTCATAGCTCGATAACAACTGCTCTGACAACCAGTCGTAGTGGAACTACATTCTTTGAGCGGAGCGACGGCATTAATAATGTGAACGTACTCAATGCCTTGGGAATATATTATTACCTAGACAACAATGAGTAAATGAAAGAATAGTTTTATTCCGTTCTAACGAAAAGCAAGACAAAGGAAGTCACGTGGCTTATACAGCATGGTGATGAATGGCAATCGAAGCAAAATGTAAGAGTTGCTACACGCCATACCTGAAAACGCCAGTGTATATGCCGTTAAAACGACTCGACGACCAATAATTAAGCTGTTATGAGCTTAATTAGGGTGTTAATCAGGTAATTAGCTTAATTAATGATAAAATTAGCAAGTTGCCAAACTTATAAAATATCAGGTGCACATCTTCACATGATAAGCTTTCAAACAAAAAAGTTTTTTGAAATAGGTTCAGTGGTTCTTGAGATCCATGAAAGACTAACGGGCGAACTGACATCGACTTTTTTGCTCAAAGACAGAAAATAAAAACGCTTCGCTCGGCAACCTCGCTCCGTTCAAAAAAATGCGTAACAGCAAAGTTGCAACATTTGATTGGTCCTCATTTTTCGATGCGGTGCGCTAGCAACAGTACTAAGCTAAAATACTGGGTGACATCAAGTGGCCAAAACCCAAAAGTCTTCAATTCGTATCGGTGTTATGAAAATTTAAATGCCAAATCATCCGTGCAGCGCTAATACAAATCTCGGCGAAAATCCGTCAATAACGAAGAGTTGATCGAAAACAAACGGAAAAAATTGATAAATGATCGCCACGCTCGCTACGCTTCAGTTATCTAATTGTTGCATGCGACTGTTTAGGATTTTCATATGCGATTATATAAGGCTCACATTCATTAAGGAAGGACTTGACAGAAAACGAAGTATTATCTTGAGGTCAGAATAAACTATTTAAAGGGTTAGAAACGACCAGAAGGTGGCCAATAGCAAAACGGCCAACCACCGTAGGTGGTTGGTTAAAATCACCACAACCTCGTACCGAAATCCTGGCTTATATGTAAAAAGCATCCTCATTGTGATTCACACGCATTTGCGGCGGAACTCATGCACCAGTTACCTAAGGGACACGGAGTAACCGCAATTTCGGTTCAGCTTCCGGCAAAACCGTGTTCCGGTTGCGGTTCCGACAAAAGGTAAAAATCATACCGGAATCAGAATTACCGTTCAAACTTGTTTTGTTCGAATTTTTTCCAGAATTTTGATCCAGTTGTGGTCTTAACATACCCATTTATCAGGGAATAACCGGAACCGGAACCAGCAACCGGAACCGTCCATTTAAACCGGAACCGGAATCGGAACCTGGTCTTCGAAATTTATATATAGTAAAACAGATGATGGAAGCAATGAAGGTATAGTGGATTTAAAATGCATTAAAAATAACTTTTACATTAAACTTAATGTATTGCGATGTTATTATTGCCTTTCTGAAACTTTAAAGAGACTGAGGAAGCTAATAATGTTTATTTATCGATCAAATATGTCGGTTTTGGACATTCAGAGCAATAAATGTCTTCCACTATACACCATTGCGTATATATACTGCGTCAAATCGAATGTGCTTACAAAGCTTGGAACGTAGAATACATACTTTCGCTCTGTCTCCAGTCGCCTCCCTTTATTACACATACGTTTGTTACCATGTTCTTCTGTAGGAAACTTAAAATTATTGGTTTATATGATTCTAAGAGAAAATAATAGATAGACGGTAATTTTCTGATCAGTGGTCAGAGACACTGTTTAAACTAGCGTTGGACAAACAGTGCCCGTCAGTTAGATCATGATGATAACTTTATAATCAGAATGCTATAAATGAGACACGCTGTGATGCTGCTCGCACAGTTTCAATAAATACAATTTATTGCCAAGAAAGCCGCTTCTAGCTGCGTTGCAGATAACGTTAGTTTACTTCAATTTAGACTGATTTACCAAGTTAACAAGCGCACTGGCGGCTGCTTGACGCAATTTATGTTAGCCAAGCATACCCTAAATACGTCTGCGTAAGCCATGCTCTGTTACCGAGTTGGACCGGTTTAATTCAAACGTATCCCACAGACTTCTGGATGTGTAAAATAGCTGCTACAGGCATCGACCTGGCTTTGATTTAACAAACTCCTGCGGGTTATTATGAAAAATTCCTGCTCTAATTATGTGCCTTACTTACGTTTAACACGGCAAATTGGTTAGTTAATCTTTTCTTTTGCTTGGTTGTATAGCTTGATCATTGTATAATATATATTACATATGTTTGGATTACAGGATGGAGAAAAAACGTGGAAAATTTCAAACAAAATTTTTAAACCGGAATTCCGGTTCCGGTACGGTTTTTTCCCTTTGCCGGAACCGCAACCGGAACACGATTTTCGCCGGAACCGGAATTCTGGTTACTCTCTGCCATTTATATATAAAAATGTTATTAGAGCAAGTCCGCTTCAACCAGACAAAACAAAATTTTATGTACCTCAACAAATTGCCCTGTCGAACTTAAGTATGACAAACTCTTACAGCAGAATTTTTTCATATTTACTTACGTATTAGAAATTGTTCATCTTCAGCTTATGTTATCAAGTCAAACCAATGCCAGGCGATCCTTGTTGCAGTTGTTTTGCTCATTCAGAGATATTCGGTTGTGTTGAAATTGAACTTGTTCAACTTGGTATGCATAACAGAGTATAGATTGCTCAGAAGTACTTCGGCAGAAACTTCTAAACTTGAACCAGACACTTACATTTCTGTAAGCTCGGTCAACAGGATTCTGTTCCAAATATATACCATGCCTTGAGTAATTTTCTTTTGGAAACAGAGAAACCAAATATTTCAAGTGTTCTACTGAATAACACGTAACAACCCTACGCTTAATAAGTAGGCTATGTGAAACAAAAGGAAATTGTCTAGTCTACGGTCCATGAATCTGTCAATGCACGGCAGCTTACGCAGTGATGTCTGGTGGAAGGCATTTTTGTTGCTTAAGTAAATATTTATCGGTAAATAAACATTTTTACCTTCCTCAGCACCTTGTAGGTCCCCGAGAGAATCATCGCAATATGTTAAGTTCGATGTAAAGTTATTTTTAGTACATTTTAAATCCATAGTACCTTCCTTCGTTTGTCTTACTATAAATTTCTAAGACCAGGTTCTCGTTTCAGTGGTTCCGTTTTAAATTGACGACTCTGGTTGCTGTAAATTTTGATTTGGATTATTCCCAGCTAACAGACTATAACATTCCCACTAGGACACTAAACATTTTTCCTAATAACTATTATGATTGATGTGAATAAATTTTAATGTAAGTCTTCTTTCTTATTTCCAAAAGACCGGGATTGAAAAACAAGTACAAACGAAGGTATGTACCATTTGCTAAGTCAGCAACCTAATTCGCTACAATATTTCTCCGAGCGAAATTCATTGTGTTTCGACTATTTTAGTATTCTAATTAATGGTTCCACTGACGTTACACTGTTGCCAAGCCGGCCTGGGAACGATTTGCGGGTTTATCTTGTTTTATGGTTTTGAGTTGTTTCGGACGATTAAAATTTTTTTTTTTATTTTTAGGTTGGGGTCATTTCACGCTACGATGTCATTTTTTCGCAGAAAAAATGACTAATAAGTTTTTGGCACGATTATTTTAATTTTTTACATCCTGTGACCAAAAACGTCAAGGAATCCGAATTTGAGGTCGTTATAGTAATTTTTTAACCGTACGTATGCTATGGCTTTCCAAATACCACCCACTGCTGTCCCCAGTAAAGTACCGTAAAATGGCCTCCGCATGTGTCAGGTTGAAAACCTGAGATCAACAAATCGGCCGTAAGATAGAGTTCAGGTCGTTTCACCATTCTCTTCCTCATGGGAAAGAACCATAACAGACAAATTAATGGAGTTGTACTCACTCCACCATACGGCAAACTAGCAATGGTCGGGGAGGGTAATCAAATGTGCTAAAATCGATCTTTTGGCCCTGGCACCGGGGTAAGTAACACGAAGCCCCTGGGTTAATATTTCTTCCACTTTAGCAGGATTCTCTATTGGGACAAGAAACCATGTATACTCACTGGGTGCATATATAAGTGTTTTTCAAGCAGAAGTATATGCGGTAAACGCTTGTGTACATAATATCATAGAAAATAAAACGCGCAATATGAATATAAGGATCTTTTCAGACAGCCGCGCTGCTCTCAAAGCACTTGAGGCTGACCTGGATAAATCCAAATTAGTCTCAGAGTGCAGGATGAGTTTAAGAGAATTGTCCAAACAGAATGAGGTATCACTTATATGGGTACCAGGTCATAGTAATATAGAAGGAAATGAAACAGCTGATCAGCTAGCCCGAAGAGGTTCATCAAAGCTACTTGTAGGACCAGAACCTATCCTTCCAATCTCAAGGAAGGAAGTTGCAACAAGGATAAAATCTTCTGCATAGAAAGTTTGTTACTAGATGGATGCAGGAAGCAACGTATAAACAGACAAAGAGTATCATTAGTACGCCGAATAAGAAATATAGTAATTATTTGTTAGGATTAACGAAACCCAGAATAAGACAGTGTGTTCAGGGAATAACGGGGCATAGCTGGCTAAACTTCCACCTACATAAGTTTAAAGTTACAGGAAATAAACATTGCTCTCATTGTGGCATCGACGAGACATCAAAACCCTTTCTGTGTGCTTGTCCTAGGTTTGCAGAGAGTCGGAGAGAAATTCTAGGGAATACAGTAATTAATATAGAAGGCTTAAGAGATTACAACATTAAAAAGTTATGTAGGTTTATTCTCAGTACTGGTAGGCTTGCTGTCGAAAACCATGATTAAAACGGCATAAAACGTTTTAGATAATCCAAGATAAGGTAACACTTTGCACTTTCACAGTTTTTAAATCCCAGATTCTGACGTCATTCACAGTTTAACGGGCTGATGCAATGGATGTGTCATTCATGTTCCCGCACGTTTTTCTAGCCCAGTATAGTCAAATCTATCTATCTGAGTTGTTTCGGACAATTGAAATTTTTTTCTTATTTGTAGGTTGGGGGCATTTCACGCTACGATGTCATTTTTTCCCAGAAAAAAAATGACTAATAAGTTTTTGGCCCGATTATTTTAATTTTTTACATTTTGTGACCAAAAACGTCAAGGAATCCGAATTTGAGGTCGTTATAGTAATTTGTTAACCATACTGATGCTATGGCTTTCCAAATACCACCCTCTGCTGTCCCCAGCAAAGTACCGTAAAATGGCCTTCGGCATGTCTCAGGTTGAAAACCTGAGATCAACAAATCGGCCGTAAGATAGAGTTCAGGTTGTTTCACCATTCTCTTCCTCATGGGAAAGAACCATAACAGACAAATTAATGGAGTTGTACTCACTCCACCATACGGCAAACTAGCAATGGTCTGGGGAGGGTAATCAAATGTGCTAAAATCGATCTTTTGACCCTGGCGCCGGGGTAAGTAACACGAAGCCCCTGGGTTAATATTTGTTCACAAGGTACCCAGGGGATAGGTATGATCTATGAATAACGTTTATGTACCGTACATAAATAACGAGTAATTGACCAAAAAAGAATTCTGACGGGGGATGTAGAAGTGGGTTCATCCCATATCGGCAGCTCCCACTCTCCAAGATTGGAGTAGATTAGAAAATTGTGTAACTAAAAATGTAGTGTAGACCTGACTAATCCTGCACAAAAAAGAATTTCGGGCACAAACTTCTAATACTGAGCCACGGCACTACCCGGAAAAAACATGTCATAAAATTAGTCATTACGGTATTTGTCGATTTGAGACTTATGTGGATGTCCTGCCCCTTACGAGGAAAGTCAGGCCAAAAAATTTTTTGTTTAAAATAGCTAAGTAATGAGGCTTCATAGCATAAATAACAATTTTACCAGTTCCCTGCACGTTTCTGTGCTTCAGGCCAAAATATCCACTTTTACCCACCCCCGACCCAAAGGACATCGTACCGTGAAATGACCCTTGGGTAATGTGGCACTTGTAGCAATGCAAAAGAAAAGTGTCTGTGTTAACATAGAATAACGGACCACGAATTCGTTGCTAAAGTTGCTAATGTATAATTTTCGTTTGTTTAGGTGGTCGAATGTCTGGTTTAAAAATTGTTGGTGGTAAAGCGTCAATACCTCACTCGTGGCCTTGGGTAGCATCTCTCAACTACCGCGGAAGTCATTTATGTGGTGCTGCTCTAATATCGGTTGATTGGCTGCTTACAGCGGCACATTGCGTTATAAAGGAGTAAGGGACAACTTTTTCTGTTAAACGGCAATGTTTCAACTTACCTTTGTTATTCTTCAGTATCAGGTATGTTCATATGGATTGTGTTGCTATCATCGTTTCTGTTTCTCGTCGTTGGATTCTTTTGAGTGACACGAATATTTCAGCTTTGGCTGGGTGGATTAATGTTCTGGCCTGTCCACAGCCCTCCGAAAAGTGGGGGGGGGGAAACTTCGGGGGGCCCCCGTGTTCATTCTCGGGGGAAATTTCAAAGTGGGGGGATAAATTTTGCTTAAAAATACAAAATATTTCCATATTTTCATGCATTTTTACTACTGTGAACGTACTTTCAAGCTAAAAAACAATATTTTAGCGTTATAAATAGTGGTAATTAATGTTTAAAAAACAATTTGCAAACAAAAAACATAAATTTTCAGACATAAAAAATTTTTGGAATTAGTTGAACATGGGGGGTTTCGGCCGAGTGGGGGGGACGGACATGGGGGAAAATCTCACGAACATGGGGGGATTTGGAAAGTGGGGCGTCCCACCCACCCCCCCCCCACTGTGGACAGGCCAGATGTTTACTATAGCTCATGTAAGGTTAAAATTTTCATTTGGTCTTTTTTGGACATGAATCCAGATTTCAACTTCTTCCACCCTAAATAGTGGGCTGACTTGTCTCGTATCTGGTTGCAAAGTGGCCTGAAAAATCATGTTATTTATTGTATCTCGACAACACGACTGGGTAAAACGCGTTGCTACAGTGACCTCTTTTAGGTTTTAGGATTTGGGTCAAAAACTGCTTTGCATTTATCGTTATTGAGCGAAGCGAAGCGGTTTGGTTTTCATCAGAGGGGTCAAAATTGGCATCGTCTGCCCGTACGTACGTCCGTCGAACTACTGTGCCTATATAAATTTATTTGTTTGAAAGACCTAATGTACCGCAGTTGCAAGAGATATAATTTTTGGCAAAATTTCTTTTAGTTAATTAGTAATTGACTAATTAGTACAGTGTGTTAGCCTATATTTAGCGTTTTCAAACAAAAATTACCTATTTTTGTCAATGAATAATTAGTTTAAGTCTATTATTTGGTGTGTATACTACATCTCGCTGTGCTGATTACGAATCTGTTTATTACTAGTCGAGGATGTTAAAAACATGCTAATTATATAGTTAGTTAATTTATTAGCTAATTACTAATATATTACTGGGTGATTTCACGAAACCATGTCATTTTAGTCGGGGGGGGGCTACATCGGCACTTTTTGGACTATAGCACCAGTCTTTTGGAAGGAAATTTAATGGTGGACCTCTGTACTCCTAACATAGCAGAATCCAGAGGCCTTCAAACCGGGTTGGCTAAATGAAGCCAAAAACACATGTCCCACTATAAACGTTCGGCGTATCGCCAGCACTTAATACATATGTGTGTTTTTCATTTCACTGATCTTTTGGTATTTCCTAACTTTTCCGCAAAAACTTTGGAGTAAGCATTGACGCTGAAGCTGACCTTCCTCTTTTGGAAGGAAATTTAATGGTGGACCTCTGTACTCCTAACATAGCAGAATCCAGAGGCCTTGAAACCGGGTTGGCCAAATGAAGCCAAAAACACATGTCCCACTATAAACGTTCGGCGTATCGCCAGCACTTAATACATATGTGTGTTTTTCATTTCACTGATCTTTTGGTATTTCCTAACTTTTCCGCAAAAACTTTGGAGTAAGCATTGACGCTGAAGCTGACGTCAAACTTCCGAAAATTTTTTTCGTGACATGTAGCCCCCCTCCCGACCACGGTCAAATCTGGCAGCTTGTATACGCTGGTAAATAACATCAAAGTGCACTAGCGCCAAAAATGCTATATAACGGTAATCGTAATCAGTAAAGGTGTTATTGAAAAAAAGAATATTAGCGTCTGTCCATGTGTTGTTTGATTATGAGGTCGAAGCTCATAAAGAGACAAAAATGGGGTATGCAAAATGTAGCCCCCCCCCCGACCTACGAAGACTAAATTTAAAAAAGCCAAATTTAGCATACAGTATTACAATAGGCCCGGATAGAAACATAGTAACGCCCCACTAGAATCGACCCATGTATTAAAAATTTTTAATGAAAATGTAGCCCCCGGACCGCATGTAGAATAAAAGAAACTGAAGGTGGCAAGAACCATATTAGTATATAAGTTCATCATTATTGTACCATGATATGGGGTCGTGCTGTTAACTGGGTAGCTAGGGAACCCTTCTGCCTGTCCGCACATATATTCTTCGCATTGTGCTTGGTATCATCACCTAAATGTAAGCTAATCATACATAAATTGTGTTTGTTTTACAGCAGCAGTGTCTTAAAATAAATCTGGAAAATCTGTAAGTGGCCAAAGTTTCACGCAATGTATGTTGTAGGAAGGTGTAGGCCCCCGACCTGAAATGTAGCCCCCTACCTCAGGTGTAGCCCACCCGACTAACACATCCGGGTGCCAATTTTTACAAGGCCTAAGGATCTGCCTGAAATTTTTTGTCGGACATCCCCCGCTCATGATTGGTTTGTGAGCATAAAATGGTATCTGTAGGTGCTGTCTCTGTTGCGCTAGAAAAACTTCTGCGATAGGCTTGTTCTAAATTCGTCGATTTTTAACCCCGAAAGGGCCCTAGCGGCACCAATTTTAGGTCGCAAGTGCTCCAAATGGCTTAACGGGGACCATTTTGGTTCGACTTGCATAAAACAGACCATGGTTCGCGTGTCACTGCGTCAACCTATAGAATAATGAATTATTTCGGATTAAAGTTTGACCCCCAAGGGGGCCCTTTCCGACCCATATAGCAGGTTTCAGGTAGCTTTTTTGCATAGAGACATCGTTATTCGAAAAATTCAGGGTTTTAATGTCGGAAGGGGTCTAGAGACTGTACATACCAAAACGTTTCATTTTGACTTCAAAAAGTGGTGTTTCAAAAGTACATGGTTTCGTGAAATGACCCTATTACTAGCTAATTTTTTGAGAATTTGCAAAGCGCTCAGAAATTGCACACCGGGGTTTTGATGTCGCTGATCATGAATATGTGACTTTTATAGCTGAAAAATTTTATCGTCTTTGCTAATTGGATATGGTGGATTATCATATCATTTTTGTACGTTGGATTTGGCATGTCTAAAACGTGATACTTATTATAAATTGATTAAAATATTTTGTTGAAATGCATGTATATATACATAAATATGATATAAATTACTTTGCCTATAATTGCTCCGCTCACCTTTAGTAATTTATTACGGTTACTAGTTTAACTTTAGACCTGCATCAAGACGGGTTTTTGAAAGGGCACGTGAGACCCAAAATACACGAAACATGTAGTATCTCTGTAACCGAGCGATTTTGATGTGTATTAGTTCGTCTAATTTGTCGAGCAGCTCATGTTCAATGTATCTGCACATTGTGAAATTCTAAAATAGAAATAAATTTGTATATCTCATCAACTATTCATGCGTATGGCTGATATTCTGCTCATTTTGTAAGTTGATGCTCAGATGACTGTTTGCTTCTCTCTAAATTACACATTCAGCATGATCATTTAGAATCCATCACCTTGGCGATAACAAACTAATAATTTAGATGGCTAGAATTTTGATCTATATGGTTTTGTTGCTGCTTAATGTGATGAATCAGTGGCATCTGCGTGGTGCTCATTCAATACGGCAAGGCATAAATGACTCCTAACATTCTAATAATTAATGGCGTTATTTTTGTAGAGTGCGAATTTCCGTTTTTATTCCAGGAAAAAGAAATTCTGTTTTGGTTTTAACCCAATTGCATTCAGCTATTATGTCATCAATTTAGTAATAATTTATCTGCGTGGAGTAATGTCGAAGCTATGGAATGTTGTTTTTGTTCTCGGCCCGCCTGGTAGCGGCAAAGGAACACAGTGTTCAAAGATATCAAATGAGCTCAAATGGGTACATCTAAGCGCCGGTGATTCACTTCGCACCGAACAAGCATGTCAAGGTTCGGAATTTGGAGCTATGATTGCAAAACACATCAGAGAAGGTACAATAGTTCCAGTCGAAGTGATATGTAAACTAATCGAGATTGCAATGAAGTCGTCTTTGGATGCGAATAGTTTTTAGTCGATGGATTTCAGTGGAACGAAAATAACCTCATGGGATGGAAAAAAGGAAATGGATGGCAAGAATAATTAAAACCTGGACAAGCTATCTAAAAGGAAACGGACAACGACGCTACACCTATGAATCATGGTGCAATGCAACGTTCGGATCGACGAGTTATAAGAAGTGGTTCACTTAGTCGCTGTTCTCTTGGTTTTACTCCAAGGATGTTTAAAAGAAATAGAAGTGATAGTAAGCCTTCATATAATTGATATTATTATCAATTATTACGCAAAATTACAATTAGTTGTATCATTTAATGTGATCACACTGGCAGTCACGCGGCCCTAAATGTTGCACGTTCTCCGCCAATGACGGGTCGCTTTAACCTAAATTCCGGGTTCGAGAAATTCGTATTATATCCAAGGCTGGTGATATATATTTCCAAAAGTTTTAACTATAGAACTGTCGTCGTCTTAACTTTGCACTTGGTCCAGGTATGGAGACAGCTAAATTCTGTCCGCTGTACACTGAAGTTCCTTTTAAGATATTACTTTGTAAATTAACGTTTTGAGCTACGACAAAACAAGATAGAAAATTTCGTTGCTGTCGCTCTCATTAAATGATGATTAAATGACAAATTTTGTTCTCACAAATTGCGTGACTATATTTATTTAAATTCCAGTATCTCCATGTTAATTGCGCTGTAAAGCATTAGTTAGGGCAACAGCAATATCCAAAACAATAACATTGTAATCTCCTGCTACACTGTAATATTTAGGAGCTTGACGATTAAGTTGTAAGATGCAAAATGCGAGTGATTATAGTTGGGTTCTACTCATCTTACGTGGGACTTTTATAAGTATAAGACTAGTCGGTAATGGAACTACATTTGTGAGCGGAGCTTGGGCTGTAGCATTACGAATGTACTCAATTTTGTGTTCTTGTAACTACGTTGCATAGGGCTTTATCATTGGTAAAAATATTATATTTGAATTTTTCGACCCAAAAAACCCTATAATGGTTTGATCGAAACGATTCTATTTCAATAAATAACACAAATATTGCAAAATTCTCTATTTTAGCTGCATTAGCTTAACTAATTAGCTAATTACTAATTAACCACTGAAAATTTTTTAATCCCAAATATCAGGTGCACACTCTGACATGATAGGCTTTCAAAAAAAGTTTTTAAAAATCGGTTCAGTGGTTCTTGAGATCCGTCGGGCCAAACGAACGAACGAACGGACGGACATAGACCTTTTTACTCCCAGACAGAAAATAAAAACGCTTCGGTCGGCTTCGCCTCGCTCCGCTCAATAAAGCGTTTTCCTGCTGGCTCAGCCTGGATAAACGGCTCTAATACGCAGTAATATTTACATTTCAAATGCGCAGATATAACTGCTATAGTTCCAAAACTTGAATTTTTTAAAAAGCCCGCGGACAAACTATACGGATTTTTGGAAAGCAATCCTGGGTGTATGCAGTTTATCTTTCACTTGCATAAATAACTTAGTGCTAGCTTTACTACAAAGGCGAGAAAAATCCGTAAGGGGTTTTTCTCACACGTATCTGGGAATCGTCGCACCCACGTACTGAATAACCGCCACCTAATATTGACATCATGCAAGATTCGAAGCATTAAATACATATGTGTTTACCTATCTCTGAAAGGCTCTTAACAAACGGCTTTATCGTATTTGCAAGATTCTTGCGCCTAATTCGTGTTCTAAAATCTCAGTTCCTTTATGGTGATCTTTCGATATTTTTTGCGATGCTACAGCTTCGGTCGATTAGTGCCTAGTGCTGCAGTATGACTTCCTTGAAGAAGAAAGTGCGAACCGACGTGGTGTAACACGACAATGCTAAAATATTGGATGGCATCAGAAATGAATGATTAAGAAACCGACAGAAAATTTCCCAGGGATAGAGGCGGTAACCGTCCACATAATAAAACAAGTTTGAGAAAGAACCGTTTATGACTGTGTTAATAGGGTTTGATGCTGTATAATAGAATAATTATTTTGTTCGAATGCGCATTCTTAACTATAAAATAACAGCTGATCTACAGGAATTAGCTGTAAAATTTAACGACAGACAAGATGATGCTCAAATGTGGATATCACGGAATGTCACCTGTGGCGGCCAAATTTCACTCTGTTTATTTAAATGCGGGCTTTAAGAAATTAATACCATTGTAGAGGCGGTCTATACATCTGTTAGATTTTATTTCCCGAAATTTCGGTAACAGTTTTGGTTTCATGATGCGGAAGCCGGTTTAAATCTACAGTGCGCGCCAAAAGTGATTGTTATCTCAAAAGTGATTGAGGGAGCATAATACAAGCAGCGAGCGAAGAAGAGTTCCATAAAATGCTTGGAGCAGCTCAATTATCAAGCGGCCCGCTATCATTTCTGATGAGTACCTCTGAAATATTCTGTTGTGGTCGTTTTAAATTGAGTTCCCTGGACCTCTTTAAAAATCGCACGATGGAATTTATACGCCGTCAATTCTTTAAGATTGCAACGCTTTGGTAATTTTAATAACCTAATCGAAATCGTAGGGTCCTTTATTTCGTTCCCCAATAGCCGAAAATACTAATAGTTTTGCAATGTATAATATCAAGTTTTTGGAAATAATTAATTTGAACAGTAATTTGTACGTTGTTGGTCCCAGAATTTGCTTTATTTGATGCTTATCACGCTAATTCATATTGATTTAACAGTATTCAGTAATCCTAAAAACCTACAGACACATTCTAGATGAGCTAAATAACACTAAATATGTTGGTCACCCCCAGCAAGCAAAAAGCTTGCTCCTCAAAATATACCAAATTTCATTTTCGAGGTGTTTTTAAACTTTGGCTCACAGCTGGAAAACCGCTTCTCTGGCATGTCACCAAGGATACAACTTTCGGTGAAACGATTTGATTCTGTATACGGATTCGGTGCATCTGGCAATAGCTATACTCCAAAATCATCAAAATTGCGCGACCCCGAATGGCCAAAAATTGTGTCGAATTTTCGCAATAGGTAAGAAATAATGAGAACAGTACAAATACAAAACTACGTGTATAGCTACTTCATTCCGTTGCTCATACAACAAAAATCTGTTAAGGCTAGCTGTATAATATTTCAGTTTCATGTGGTTAGCGATATGGCACTTTTGTATTTTATGGCCAATTGTAAGATGTTTTAATCTCTTACAGACACTGTAAAAGACTAAAATGTCTTACGGTTGTCTGTAAGAAATTAAAATATCTTACATATTGACCATAAGATACAAAATATCTGCAAAATAATACAAGATATCTACAGCCAGTATTAACAGAGTTTTGCCTCATACGATACGGCTTTAAGACAAAAATCCCGATTCCTGCATGCGTTTTTCTGTTAACCATGCATCGTGCGAAGAACAGACGGATTAAAGAATAATTGTCGCAATATTGTGCGCTATTTGAGGAAACTTAGCTCTCCCTGTTTTAATGTTGGAATTTATTTGTTTCAGTCCAAGGCCTCTTATGTATACAGCAGTACTTGGCTCACATCATATGAATTTGGTGGAATTTGGCGAAACTAGTCACAAAGTTTCAAAGGTTTATTTTTGTTGTTACTGTAATTTTTGTTAATCCTGTCATAAACCAGTAACCATTGTGCACATTTGCGTTCTTACTATTTGCTACTTCGGCAATTGCATCTGGAGAAGTTATACTGGTGCGGTCACACATGTTGACGCACAGGGTTGTTCGGGCCGTCTTTGGCGGAACGTTCACTGTTTTGGTTATACAACATCGAGCACCACTTAGTAGTAGTTGATCCACATCCAATTGAGTGTAAAGTTATTAGTCAAATAGAGAATTTAACTAACTGGAACTTAACGCTTTCGACAGGTGCTTCTGTTAACCGAAGTAACTACTTTAACTGTGCCTTTGATGTGATGCCGTAAGTAATGTACAACCACGGACAGAAATAAACCAATTTTTTCGCGAATCGTTCGCGAAAAATTTGCCAATTGTTCTCGAACAGGCCGCGAAAACTTAACAGCGGTTCTATTGCTATTCGCAATTTTTCGGGCTCATAAACGGATTTATTCAAAAGTTCACTATTTAGTTGTGTTTAGCTGTTGTGACATGATATATATTTATGGTTATATAAACCAAACAGATTACTGCCAACTTTTGATAATTCTGCATTCATTTATACTCTTGATCATTATTCAGATCATTAGGCATCCGTTGTTTCATCGATACTTTCCTCGATCGTACGATATAGCACTGCTGAAAATCTACCCATCTGCTGCCAAAACAAGCGATGTCATGCCGATCAGTTTACCCATTCTTGCGCCGATTGCTAAAACGATGTGTGTTGTTGCGGGATGGGGACGTACAAGAGAAAGTGAGTTATATGGAGATTTAAGTAAAGGGGATGTAGTGCCGGTAAATAATGGGCAAGAAATTTGTGTCTTTGCCACACGTAAAACATCAATAATATATTTTCGCAAT
Source organism: Trileptium ribeirensis (assembly GCA_030248225.1). Lineage (NCBI taxonomy): Eukaryota > Metazoa > Nematoda > Enoplea > Enoplida > Thoracostomopsidae > Trileptium > Trileptium ribeirensis. Next base: position 2,124 of record JASANE010029140.1, on the reverse strand, counting down.
TTTTTTGCTCAAAATATTACAGTACCCGGCACCTAATGAGCTTCCGACATTTGCAGTTGTAAAGCTTCTTCGAAGCGGCGGATCAAGGAATCTTTTAACTTTATGCAGAATTCTTCCGTCCAATGTTACTATATTCTCTGCGCTCTCCGTTCGCTGGAAATTTTGCGGAGGGGGCATGAACCGAGGGCCCCTTGGTCCCAAAAAATTATAATATTTTGACAAGGGGCATTTTGCCAAGAGAAAACTGTTAAAAATAGAAACACTAACAAAACGCTTTTTATGGGTAGGAAAAGCAAATTCGAATCGAATTTTGACCAAAGTTGCGAAATTTTTGCTTTCAGGAGGCAATTTTAGTACAAATTTTGATCAATTTTATTCCTTTGGAGCGATTCGAAACAAATTTGCTAAGAAGCGATGAACCGGGGAGTCCAAAATTTTGTTAGGGACACGAACCGGGAGCACTCGGTTTTGCTATGGGGCACTTGAAAATGTGAGCCCCCAAATTTGGAGAGCCCAGTTTTCTTAGCTATAATGATGTTTGTCAAAGCAGTCGTTTTCGATTTATCAATGTTTAAAAATTCCAAAACTGAAATTTTTACTAAATGAGTTTGTTTACGTGTTTGATTGGTTATTTGACCTATTCAACCAATTGATATTAATTTATGCTTACAGTAGGTATGTCAGTATTCCTGTGGGATGTTGCAAAAAATAATAAAATATTATAATTTTAGTAAAATAGGTGCATTGCACGACTGCTAAAATTGAGTTTCCCGCGCTGGACAACTGCCAAAATTTGAATTTACAATTTAGACCTTTTTCAATTTTGTAGTTTTTAGAGGCCTAGCAAGTGTCTATAGGTGCTATGCGTGAGTCCACGTTAGGTACGCACAGCAACATTGTTATTTTGTCAAAATCACGAATTGATTTGGGCAGAAATTCGCGTTCACTTGCTGCAACTGGTATTGGCATTTTTGTGTAAGCGAATATGGGCTATGCGTTGCATGATGGAATTAGCGTTCGCGCACATTTTTCTATTTCGCACGTTTGTCCACGTTCATTAAATGTTATTCTGTATGAGAAAGCAATGCCCGCAGTGTATTATAGCATACGAGAAAAACGCGATTGGTAATAGCGTATTCACTCGTACGCGGTCAGCAAAATGCAATGCTTAATCGCAAAATAATAACCTCGAGTAGGGCCTACGCGTTGTTGCGTCGCAAATCGTGTTCGCTTACATAATGGGAAATCGTGATTTGTTCGAGTTCATCGCGTTTACGATCGTGAATTGAGTTGACAAAAGAACAAAGCAGGTGTATGCACCTGAAGTGGACTCACGCACTAGGGTTACTGAACACAATAAAAGCATTAATATTTCTATAGTATGCGTCCAATAGAGCCTAGAATTTTGTAAAATGAACCTTGATATTCCAGTTTTTAGAATTTGATTTTGAATTTTATAATTTTGAAAGTTTTCGGCGTTTTGGGCATTGGTGTAAGATATAAAGGACTTTATTATTTAGAAGTTTGCTGAAAATAGTTATCGCTATGTTGGTGTATTATTGTTTCTGGAAAACTCAAAGTTGAGTGAGTAGATTCGGGTGTCGCCATCTGAAATATTTTAACACTATTATAGTAGCATGCACAAAAATGTTTTAAGAGTGTAACTAAATGGATAGCTGAAGATTGAGGAAGGAGAAGCAATAGAAATGAGAAAGAATATTTTAACAGCGTGCTTTTCGGAAGATAAATCCTTGTGTAAGGCGAATCTTTGTCAGTGTCCAGTGATGTGTCAAGTTTCCACTTCTTACTTATGTAACAGATCCATACGGATCGTTACGAGGTGGATTAATCTTGACCACAGCCTAATGGTAAACTTTTATCGAAAACCCATAATCCTGGCCACACTCCAATGGCCAACATTTACAGTAATCCTGGCCGCACTCCAATGGCCAACATTTATAAATTCCCCAAAAATCCGGTCCACAGTGTAATGGACAACATTTTACTGAATACAAAAAATCCTGTCCACAGAGTAATGGACAACATTTTAACCGAATACACAAAATCCTGTTCAAAGTGTAATGGTTAACATTTTGGCAACTACCCCAATCAGCAATACGTTTG